>BGPR01031833.1:0-17824 GCA_013235015.1 Araneus ventricosus | reverse complement strand
ATTTCAAAATTGATATAGATAATAACGTATTTTTTTAATACAGGCCTCAAGAAAGACTGACTCGTCTAGCAATAATATCAACTGAATACGAAATGCAGCCAATTTTGTCTTCCATATATTGATTCAAATATCGATAAAACACAAGTATGAAAAATACCTTAAGGGTAGTCACATACCTTAATGTTGAAATTTCAACGTTTATAAACAAAATTAAACCAAAAAACCAGTCAATGTTTGTTGAAAAATAATAACTTACATTTTGTCTTATTTTAAAAGTAATTACTTTTGAACCCTAATTTCATAATTTACTCTACTAGCGAAACGTAGTTATTAACGAAAATCTCTCTCTCTCTCTCTCTCTTTGATTTCAAATCATGTTCTCAACGCAAAATTAAAAAAAATAATGAAATCAAGAAAAAGAGTTGAAAATAAATCGTATACGCGATCTATTAGCATAATTTATCTTCTCCTCTCGGAGTCTACTGTCCGAGTGGTTTAGAGCGTTAGGTTAGCAAGCGGTAGGTCGCGAGTTCTAATCCGAGGTTGCGTTCGTACTCTGTTTCTGCCATAGTTTGCAATGAGTTTGACAAGACAAGCTTGCTACAAGTTCGTCGCGTGGTGACTTCGAAGCTGACGTTAACGTGCTGCAAGTTCGCTTCAAGCTTACACTCTTGTCATGTCAAATTTGTTTCAAGCTTGCAGAATTTGCAAAGCAAGATTGCTGCAACTTTGCTGCAAACTAAAATTGTTATCTGGGGTTCCACAACAGAACGGAGTGTGTCTGTGCTGATGTTGTGAATGTTTTTACAATATGCGGAAGAGTGCCGTCATGCGTGAAAATTGTGGTACTACCACTGCACGCTGTTGAAGTGCTAGAATGACGTAGTTGCTCAAAAGAGATTCATAGCGTACGCCATTGACGGTACAGGAAACAGGAACTATTTCCTGGGGAAAAATGGACTTTCAACCAGTCCCTCAACTGACGAACGACTTTGAAGTCATTGGTATATTCACTGATTGTTTCAGTAGAAAAGCGTTACAGTCATGCATATTGAATGGACAGTACAATTGGCTCAACCTGCAACCCACTTAATGGCCGTCTCTTGGGTAGAGAATGTCACTGGTTACCGGACCCATGTACGTTTTATGACGTGTAAAGCGCGATCTATTGCTAAATTTTTGAAATATTTTTTCTTAGGCCATACCCCTCCCCCCTCTTCTTTGAGTATATTCGTGTCAAATTTCAGGTCATTCTGTCGAGTGGTTCTTTGTGCAGCTTTCTGAAAGTTGAACTTTAATTATAATCGATCTGTACTTTTCTTAAGTTACACTGATTTGTTTCATGTAAAATAAAGGAAGTATAAATATATAGTTGTTTCTAATTTCTAATAGAGAATGCAATTTTATTTCTGCGAAGGTTTCCTGTTGTATTGATGTCACTCGGATAGCACAACTACCGATTTGCTGCTTTAAATAATTTTATGATAAGCTGGATACATGCTCTTATGTATTTTTTTGTTTGCTGCCGTATTCCATTATATTGACATGTATACAAATTTTCTATGACCATCAATTTGGTCTTTCGAAAAACCACTTTGTTTCGTACTTGAGAAACGCTTCATCGTTTTTTTTTCTTTCTCCTATACGAAGTATACAGATAAAGTATTGTAACCGTCAAAAAATTTTAACTCGAGATTTTGACGAATCTCCACGTTTCAGACCTCCCCGAGTCCGAAAAATACAAATTTGGAATTATGTATGTCTGTGTGTGTGTGAACAAGATAACTCAAAAACTATTAAGGTTACAGGGACGAAATTTGGTATGTGATCTTTACACCTAAATTTTAGGATTCTATCAAATTTTGGACAAAATCCATACATGGAATTTCAAGTAGTTTCTATGCTTCCTGTGGCAATATTAGGAAATGATATGCATTCATCTAACCAAAAGTAATTTGGTTTTAGGAAGCGTTCACTGTGGCTGCGCAACTTCGAACATTTTTGTTCAACTTTTTGGCTAAAACTTCTGATTGTAACTTTTAAGGTTTTTAAACTGTCTTCTGATTAAAACGGGGCACCTAATTTTTGTATATTTATAACTGAACAAAGCACCTATTCTTGATTATTTGGCGTTCGCAAGCGAAACGTCGAAAAATTTCGGCGCAACATTTGAGTCCACTCTTAGTGCAACTCGAAGCCGCTCCCCAACACTCCACTTCAGTTTTCCGTCGTAATACCGCCAATATAGTGAATCTCCGCGGCGCAGAAATGAGGAAAACTGAGCGGAGTGACCTTTCAGGGAACCTTGCATAAACTGAAAATACAGGGAAGTGACCTGGCATAAAATTAAAATACTCTCCGTCATTAATGACAGTTAAAATTCTCATGTTAAAATTGAAGAAATGCACCCACATGGCTTTTAAAATATTTTGATCTCTTCAACAAGATTTTGCATTTGACGTTACAGCTCTGAAAGGTTTTTTATTGCCGAGTTTCAAATTCATCAGTAATTTCTGAATCGGTCCAGTTTCACTATCAGAGAAAACGCCAATAAGTCTATTCTTGATTGTCTCATATTTCGAGTTTTCTGGTGGTTTTGTCAACATATCCGAAGCCTGAGAAAAAACATCTATTAGCATTATTATTATGTCGAGTTTTGTTTGATCTTGCATTATTCGACTATTACGAGATTGTTCTTCGATATGTAGGAACCATATCCTAGGACACGTCTCCCAAAAAGGTGGAATTTTGAGCCGAATTTTTCAACATCATCATCATGTTCTTTCGTATCACCAATCTGAAGTGAAAGCTAATAAGAAAAAAATATTCTCTTACTTCAAAATGATGAGAAACGATGAGGAGTTTTCCCCAAATTTATACTTTAAACTTAAATTTTCGAATAATTTTATAGAATTTAATAAAGATTGTACATGCTGAGTACCCAGGCATACTTATAAATAAAATTCATAATGTAAATTGCAGTTCGACTATTACTATTCGAAATTGTTACACAATGCTTCTCTAATATGTTGTCACTTTTTCCGTAAGTTTCATACAATTTAATGGAAAACTCCGCATGTTATAAGCAGAAACATGCGAAAAATTTGGGATATTTTTAACAAAACCTTTATATCTTAATAGATATTTGTGCTGTGTTTAAGAAAATGTATATAAATACTATGCACATCAAACATAACCATTGATGAAAGTTTCATATCGTTATAAACTTTCTTTGAAAAGGGGATGGGCCAAAATAATTTTTCGTCTTCATCAATTTGTTAATGGTCCCCTAATTGCCCTCAGAACCGAATCTTCACTGTAAAATGTTAGTTAAAGTTTATTCTTTACATGGTCGAAATTCATGGCCAGTCAGTGCAGTCTTTCAGGAGCAATTCTAAAAAATGTGAAAAACCGAAAGTGTCCGAATACTTTTCATCAGATAGTGTATTGATGAGGAAGTAGAAAAATGGCAAGCAGGAGATATGGAAGGGATGGAAGGACAAATATGCACGAATGAGCTAGTGATCCAGTTATAACTCGTTTTCCCTGACTTTATTTTTTTGTTGAACAGACAGGTTATCAGTTTAGAAGAAAATCCTAAGTAAATAATAGTTTATTACTTCTCGGATCGAATTCATATAGAGCAAATTATTATTCAAAATCTATAATTATGTATAATAAGTTCATAAAAATATATTGCTCTTAAATAAACAACATTCGTACATATTAGACACGCTATTTGTGATCAAACTGAGCATGATTTAATTTTTAAATTATTTTTCCTGTAATCAGCACCCAAAAAACTATAAAAAGCACTAATTAGTTTTCAGATAATTTTTCATTGCTGACCTGTGTTATTAATTGATGATTTCTAGAGTCTAAAAGTAAGTTAAAATGGCTCAAAAAGTCAGTGCCTATGATTTGGCCATTCACGTCAGCGATAACAGAAACAAAATTAAAAGATCTTCACAGTCCAAGATCTAGACGCAATAATTTTTGAATGTAAGCATTTATCTTTGTTTCATTCTCTGCGAAAAATTCAAATTTATCCGGGTTTTTGTTCTTGAATCGTTGGCGGTATAAAAAAAATATCGGCTCCTGAATCAATAAAAAATAGAGTGGATGTATGCTTGTCGCTAATTAAAAGGCGACTCAGCTCTGCCTCTACTTTCCGCCGCCTTTGAAGGTTTGGAAGTTAGATTTCCTATTCAGGTTAAACTTGTTACTGTCATATTACACAGCTATAAACTTCTAAAGGCTCCATCGTCAAATTTCGCATGATAGTAACAAACATTTTTGTCATTTGAGCTATGAATTTTTGCTTTGCGTCGTGAACGAGATCGTGGTTTTTGATGAGATTGATATCTTAGTTTGGAAATTTCTACTGAAAGTTCAGATAGTTAGAGATTTTTCTAAAGTAAAGATATTAAAACAAATGAAAGAAAATTTAAATTAAAACTTTGATAGAGGTTAAAATGCAAAAAGATAAAGAATAACGAATGGAAAAGGACGTGGTAAAATAAGAAGAATCAGATGGATGATTTCATCAGAGGCCGCAATCTATCCAGATTCAAAAGTAACATAGCTTGACGCTTCCTAAAGTTGAGTTGGTGGAATGGGGTGGAATTCATCTCCCAAATTTTATCTGCCTTGAGAGATATTTTGGTTAAATCATCATTACTGACTGTTAAAGTATTTCTCATGTTAAAAGGCGAGCGCTGCATACTTTATTAGCACAAGATATTGTATGATATCTCATAATGTAATTCTATATTCTGAACGCTGCACAATATAGTGAAGATATCGTAACATTATTGTATGGCATATTGGGCTATTAGGATCCACAAGGCTTTTAAAAATTTTCACTCACTTGATAGAGAAAAACTGCTTTCATATTTAATACCAAAGCACCAAATTTAGTCAATTAGTAAATTCATGCATCGAACAATTTTCTTATTGGCCTGTGATATCAATGATTTGCTTTCATTTTATTGTCGGAAATAATTTCTTAATGTTATTTTAATCGAAATTGAAACTCATACCTATAAACTAACTGAAATAAGTTACTGGATTGCGCAGAGATTGTGCAGTTTCTGGATTGCCTAAAAAGAATCATTGATGCGACGTAGTGCAATTTAAATCTAGCATGCGAACAGCTGAAATTGCCACATGGATGATTGTTTTAAAGTGCAAATATAGTGAGTTGGATAGAATGTGGCCAGACGCAGATGGAATTCTCGCAGGAACTGACAATAGCACGAAGTATCATGTATCTATATCTTGACTATGACAGAGATCAGTGAGTGGAAACGTAAAAAGACTGTTGTTCATATCCTTGTTTCAATGCCACAAGAAAACCGGAATTTGGCAGTAACTATCAAATTAAACAAGCAAGGTACTGAAACAGCCGTGAATGTCCGGACAAACTGATGGTGTCCTTGTTTTCGAGGTGAACCTTGTGCAGACGATTAGGAGAGCTTGGACTGTATGTTGCCGGGCCAGTCAGATGTGCTCCTCTGCCGGAAACAGAAAGATATTCATAATTTAGAGGGGGAAAAGCACCCTGCAGTTTACATCTAACGATGCCACGACTAATGAATAAAATAGGAGTTTTTAAAACTATTCGCCAGATATATAACATTCATGGCATAGGATACATTTTAATAAATTTTTCTTATAAAATTTCAAGTTTTTTAACTTCTGAAATGCAACAAAAAAACTCAATAATGAGACTATTTATAGGAATAAAGGAATTTGAACCAGTTATTACGGAATTTAAAGAAAAAGTAAAATTGGAAAGCCTTTCATTTTATCAAAATTTATAACTGAAAATAAATATTTAGCTTTTTGAGATATCGTATAGAAATATCAGGGATTATCTGAGAGATTTATATTGATAAATGATCATAATGTAAATTTAAAAGCCAGTTCAGTATACCAGACTTTGGATGATAAATTTATCTTGGATAATTAACGAAAGCGAGGTCCTGTTTTAATTCGACAGTTCGGCATTTTGTCTGTTTCTCTGTAAATTAGTTACGCAGTCACGACCATAATCGCTTTCGATTTTCTACGAATTTGCCAAGAA
Source organism: Araneus ventricosus (assembly GCA_013235015.1). Lineage (NCBI taxonomy): Eukaryota > Metazoa > Arthropoda > Arachnida > Araneae > Araneidae > Araneus > Araneus ventricosus. Next base: position 11,736 of record BGPR01031833.1, on the reverse strand, counting down.
GGTTACCTGAAGTCATTAAAAAAGAAGTATATGTAAGGATTTCTATTTTTCGATTCCGCTTCCAGATGTTGCCCGTTCTAATGGTTCCATTTCGTGTAATGTTCAATTTTTTTCAACGATTCTATAGAAACGAATCTCCATTCATTTTGCCTAAAAAATAAATGACAATAGCAAATGCCATTTATTTGCAAATTTCTTAATGCTGATAACAGCAGGCATTTAATTGTTATTTTGTGAACCTGATGTTAACAGAGACTTGTGTAAACATTGCGCATAAAAAATTATATTCTGCCATGAAGAACAGGTCTTCATAGCAGGGAGGACTGGAAGGTCTTACGTGAACTGAAATACTAGTATTTGTAAATTAGATATGATTGGTTTTTAGATGTGAAAACAACTCATTCTTAAATCTTGATACATCGATTGATTAGAAAGAAAGTTTTAAAATATAAACAATCTATCTTCTGATTTATTTACTAAATCCACTAAAATTAAAATTTAAAGAAAAATTTTGATGTAACTGCTGTTTCAGATACTGAATTTAATGTTATGTACATACGTGCGAAACGGTGATATAGATTTATAGTGTTTGAGACTGATAAAAAAATAAACTTTTAATATCTGTAAAAAATATCAATCTACATAAGCATTTGAAGCGCTAGAAGGTCATAGGTGTTTTCCTTTTATATCATTGAGATATGTACTTGTTTCATGAAGTTTTCGTATTATGTTGTAATTTTATATTGTTACAAGAATCGTTCTGTGGGTGTATGGTGTAAAATGTCCAACACACAGGATAATAGAGAATGAAGGTTTATTCACAAATATGTAGAAAAACACGTAGCACAGGTAACAGGAAACAATATATCTTGCATAGATTAGCGACGTGAACAGACAACAATTCACAGGTAATAACAGTTCAGCACTTAGATATTTAGCAACACAAACAGTCAGCAAATCTCTAATGACGACAATAACAGCACTTTTAATAGCGCTAAGCTCACCAGCTTCCTAGCTTGCACTGCAGACGAAACTCTAAATGCGTTCCAGTGGATCAACGCTACTCTCTCTCTGATCCAGACGCGGTCCTTATATACTCTCTCCGTCACATGGAGTTTTCTCGTATATTCAAGCGTATTTCCTTCCCTAATAGAGATATCGAGAAAAGGGTCGCATTTTCTGGAATCATCAATTTGTCTCCAAGGTCGCCAAAATGGTCGCCAAGGTCAGGGGTCGCGGAATGGCCGCTGCCCGTCACTCCATGCTTATCCCTGTAAAACTCCCTCCCCAACTCTAAGGCTAGTGAGGCAGGAAAGCGACATTACATCTTTGTAACAATATGTATGAAGAATCTCTTCAAATAAATGGATATTTATTTTTAAATAATTTTTAGGAATCAATAAATTTTGCCAATTCGTTGCCTTGTGAATTGAATTCAGTTGCTTAAAGATTGAATGGATTGATTATTTTGTTATTATTATAAGATCTACTGAATAGAGTAAAGCACCCTTTATACGTTTCTCATTTAGACGCCATTTCATCAAAGTCCCGATTCATTCGTATGCATTTTAATCATAAAGTACTTCGTTTCGATTATGTGTCTTTTCATTTATACGTCGTTTTACGTCAGTCCTTTGAAAGACGTATAAACGGTGCTTTACGGTTTATGTATTTATAAGTCATAATTTTTTTTATGAAACTACAAAAAAAAATCGGTGAATATTTTAGCTCTGCTCTTATAGAAATAAATTTTCTATATAGTTTCTATTTAAAATTCTTTTCGAATTGTTAAATATTCATCTACAATTTTAATACACCACTAGATGGCGCTGTTGTAACTCTCTCTATCTGTTTAAGAATTAATGTCTCTAATCAGTGTGCGATTAAATATGATGCCCTGAAAGATCTCACACCATTTATTTCATAATAAAAAAATCTGTCATTAAAAAAATCTTTTACTTTGGAACTCCAAGAATCCGAACTAATTGGGACATTTCTTCGGATTTCATAGAATTCGGATTATGCGGGAAATTCGTTAAAATACTCTCGATATACCAAATGCAGTAGAGTATTGACTCTGGGTGCTCTGTGAAGGCGTACGGAAAGAGCACGCGGCGATTCGCATGGAACAGTGGTAAACATGTTGAGCGTAAAAAGAAGAAATCTGAGTTTGTTTCTACTCATTAAGGTACTGCATTCATTCTTAAAGACCACTTCAAATACTTCTTTTAAGTTAGGAATAAACATAAGCTTCGTTTCTGATTAGTAATGGTTATTTTTCCTTCATTTTTCAGTAAACATATTTCGGAAAATTTAAAAAAGGTGTTCGGATTATCCGGAATTTCGGATTACCGGAGTTCGGATTTTCGGAGTTCTACTTTCCTAATAAATGGGTGGGAGTCAAATAAGGATATAAACACGCAAATGTACAAATGATGAATTTAAAGTCAAATTTGGAAATCGTTTTACAGTATATTTTTCACTTAAAGTGAGGAAATATTTTTATTGCTATAAAAAAATTGATAAATTTGTGAATTTATATTTCAAAATTTCAGCTTAACTGGTAAAATGTTTCAGTGCAAGGCTATTGGTATTTAAGAATAATTTTACTTTCTATTGTAATTTTTGTATATATTTTTAGACATTTCAAAAACACCAGATTTCTATTTTTATGTTTTTTATGTTTCCTATGATGAAACAATGCTAGGTTTTGATATAGAGTATGTTAAAAATATGTTTAAAAATATGATATTTTGACGAGTGCAAGTGCATAATGTGGCATGTTTCAGAGCCCCCTCTCCTTTGCACTACTCTTAACGTAGCAACGGCCAATCATCTCAGATTAATTGCAAAGTCCATGGGGAAGTTCGACATTTTGTTTTTAACACTACAGCAGATATTGAGAAAAGGCCCGAAGAAAAAGTGTAGTCACCGAATTAGCATAAAATGGCCCTCTTCCTCAGCTGATATGCTAATTATAAATTTTGCACTGAAAAGAACAAAACACACAGTACGAGCAATATTTTCACTTAGTAGATATTTTTTTTCTTCCCGTTCATTTATTTATTTTCCTTATGGTCTTTATTACAACCCACTAGGTAAAAATCAAGTGATAATAAACAGCACGATGACATAAATGATAATTTTTATATATTTAAGCGCATTATAATGGCTTCCATGTTTAGTCGAAGCGGAAGATTAAAGGTCCTTGAGCCTAAATGCTTCCAAAGACCTCTCCCCTCCTTCCAACAATGAAATTACTTGGAACTTCCAGCACTTCAAATTAGGAATTGGAACACACATATTCTAATTATCAGGGGCGGCGAGTCAGGGGGCCATAAACTAATTCAAATCTTATTCTAATCTTTTCCTTTATAATATTCTGCTATAGTATAAATTGCTAACAAAAATGCTAGTTTCATGAAGTATTCTCCATTCATCTTACAATATCACACTTATTCAGTGGTTTCTTGAGTTTATAAAGTCGATAATATGATAAGTTGAATATGCATTTTAAGTTATCATATTCAAGGGACGTATCAATATACGTAAAAAAAATTAAAATTTAACCTCTGACTCTCTACACTTTTGAACTTCATTATTTATTTTTCATTGTACATCAAAGTTTTGGCAGTAAAATCTTTGACCTCCAAGATTCGACCATCTGACTCAAAGGCAGATCTCAGGCGATGAAACACGGCCACTTTAGTATATGTTTCTTTCTATTCTCTAGCTTCCTGATTTTAAACGTAATTTCTATGTACACAGACGTGTATCAATGTAATCAGTTTAATGCGACTGACGGTGCGCAATGTGTATGAACATTTATTTTAGTTTTTGTTTTACAGGTCATATTTTACGATGAAGACTTACATTCTAGATGTGGAAGATTTTTCGTAAGTCATCTTTCTTAAATTGAGTTACAGATAATTGAAAACTACGAGGTTAATAGGTTACTCAGCAAGTAGGTTACAAATACCAAAAAAAAAAATGGAAATCAAGATATTTACTTGCCAAGCATGTTTATTTCTTTACATAATCGCCTGTCACATTGATACATTTATCCCCTCTCATTATCAGTTTTCCGATAGCAGTTACATAAAAGTTTTGGATTGCTGTCTTAGCCATTTATGAATCTCACGTTCAGTGTTTGTATCAGTTGCAAAACGTTTGCCTCCAGGTGCAATTTAAGGGGACCAGATAGGTGATAAGTCTTGAAGCTAACTCTGCGCTGTAAGGTAAATGTTGAAGAAGTTGTCAACTAAAGTCGTCAATTTTCTTAGTGTTTAATGGAGCTGTATGAGGCTTGACGTTGTCGTGATGGAACAAAATTTCTCGACTTAATAGGCCTGGACGTTTTCTTCGAATTCCATCCCAGAGTTTCGATGCAATATTATAGTAGCCCGCTTGACGTGAAAAACAAATTTCACTGTTAACAGAAAGCATTTCCTTGTGAATATCCTTTACTGGAAGTACTTCCGCCCTCAAGAAACGCACAGCGTTTCGCTTCTCTTCTAGCTCTCTTTGCTGTCCTTCTTACGTGGGGCGTAACCTGTCTGACAGGCCAGCTCGGACATTTTCGTTCCCTCATCGACTTCCAGGTAAAGTAGAAGTCTGTCCCCAGTCTCCTTTCTTTATTTGATTTTGTACCCCAATTAAATTGACTTGTAAACCACGGAGACTGCAGATATTGCCGAATTGGACTAACAGACACATTGAGCCCAAATTCGTCACAATTATGATTGTTCGTAATATCCTATATATCTTTATATCACAAATAATTATTTAATTCATTTCATTACTTAATCAGCCATTTTCTACAATAATAAATTTTCTACAAAATTTATTATTGTAGAAAAAGTTTGATTCAGTCGACGGAAAGAAACAATACGCCAGAATGTTTGGTTTAAGTGCTGGGAAGATTTTAGTGTCCTATTATTCGAATGTGGTCCTATTATTCGATGGCATTTTGCAACAATATTTCCACTTTTTTTAAACCTTCGCTGCGAATCTCAATGATTAATTTTAGAATGCTTAAATTAAAATTAAATCAGTATTGCCAATACTATTTATCAAATTGTTTAACTTGCGCCTATCAGGAGCATTTCGCCCGAACTTGTCTGTTCAATATTTTGCCCGACGGAAGGTTAAATGCAGCTGAGCGTGTATACAGATGTTATCTCATAAATTCGATATGAACATCATGCAGTTGAATTTCTCAGCCATTTATTAACATATTTCGAAATCCTTCATTTCTAATTCACGAACTCTCATATCGGTTTGAAACCTACATACTGACTTACTCTCGTAGAAGTGTAGTTTTTTATAATTTGACACTGGGGTCAATTCATGATCACATGAAAAACATAAAGTGACCCGCTCAACTCTAAATTAAGAACCACTGATTTTCATGCAACTGATGAACGTAAATGCACGAAATGCATTATTACTAATGTGACCATTCATTCCGTATTTAAATAGCATATCCCGTTGTCCCCAGACACAGTTTCAGGACGCCCAAGGGCTCCGTTTCCAGAAAAAGAGCAGCCCACGGTAAAAAAATTTCAAACCAGCGGGAGTGATATCTCCTAGACTTTCTCGTATACTATCCATCAGAGGTGCCAACTCGCCCCACCCCTCCGCATGAAAGTTGCGAACCTTCACCAAGTGCCTGAACGACACGAGCACTCAGATTTAATTTGTCCTCCCAGACCGCTTCAAGGCGAAGGGGCAACCATACAAGCGGGGACAAAATACGCCAAAACAGAACGAAATACACAAAGCGGGCGCCAAAACAAGCCCGATATGGCGAGTTTTATTACGTCATAGTATGATGAAGAAAATCGAATGATCATTTTGAGTGCCTTTTGAAGTAGATTTACGTCTCTCCATTGTGGTCTAATGGTATGTCAGAAAAGGAAAAAATAATGCCGCTTTTCGTGGTATTTTTAAACGCTTATAGCTCCCCAGCCAAATAGCATATAAAGTTAGGTTTAGTTTCATTTAACAGAGAAAGATGAACAGTGAAGATTGTAAGAAGAATTTTAGAATTTGGAATTATGATTTTGCCACAGTGGAGCAGCAAATTTGGTGAAAATCACGAAAAAGTTTGATGATGCCCCAGCGACCGATGAGCGCGCACGCAGACTAACGCAATTCAGTCATCGATCGCGCGAAATATTGCTCAAGAATTATTGAATTGCATCGAATTTCGTGCTAAAGTTAAACGCTTATAGCTCCGCAACTATATAAAATACAGCGTTGGTTTTAGTTTCATTGAATAGAGAAAGGTTGAAAATTAAAGATTGCAAATAAAATTTTAGAATTTAAAATTACGGTTTACTCTCAGTCGAGTTGCAAAGTTAATATTTTGTCAATATTTTGACTGGTCTCGTCATGAGGTACTGTCCTATAATGGTTTAGCATCACCATATGACACAAAATATGGTATTATTGTTATTTTTGTCTCGTATGATGGCACATTTCAGAAACGTTGACATACGTCATTATATGGACTCCATATTGTTTCAACAAATGAAAAATCAACCGTGACTTCGGTCCGAAGAATTGATGCAGTTTTGTGGTATGATTTAAAAGAGGGAAAACAGAGGCACCAGTGGGGAATGATTATTCAATAGCTTTGCATTTCTTTAAGGATGCTGCAATCTTCTTCTTTTCAGTGTCTGACACTTTCTTAGAAAATAAAGAGAATGTGTCTTCTGTCAAATACTACAATCATCTACTGAAAGTTAAAACGTCAGTTCTGGCAACCCCAAGTTCGTATTTGTCGTACAGGTTCCGGGACTCCCAAAGCATCAGATCATTTATAGGAGTATCTGCCGCATTTTGGGCATTCAACCAAACAACGAAATCATTGAGGTGAACAAACATACCTGATGCAGTTTTTGGATTTTACTACAGTCATATATCAGTTGTTTAGAAAAAGCGTACATCTTTGCTGAGTAAAGTATTGTATACATTCACCTGGCTTTGTGAAATGCAATTTGCCCATAAACTCCCCGAGAAGTTTCTCTCAATACTATTAGGACAATCTCGGCACATTCCCTGTTGTCATTGACTACAGCTAATGTGTAGACGTCCCTGAACAAGAGTTGTCCATGAACAAATTTGTTGAACCAAGATGGAGCATGGTTGAAAAACAATCTTTAGGCCTGGGAAGTAGATTTCAGGTTCAAAGAAATGAAAACTTTTATCAAGAACTTAATAGTAGTAAATGACACAGACGAACGAAGTGTAAAATTAACGGAAGACTTCAGTTAATCGATAATCAAATCTACTTCATCTGTTGGAAAAAGTAGGAAAAATCCTTGCTTTAAGAAGTCAGTTTTGAGTGAAATTTGAAGTAGTTAAAGAGCTCACATGAGATTTTTTTCACAGTTATTGAAATTTTTACAAGTTATGTGGACATTTAGCCTACTGTAAGTATTCAATTTTGTTTAATGTTACGTGCTGAACTGTCAAATAAAATTGTAGACTTTAACTTATTACTGCATTCATTTTTATATCCTTCTTTAACATTTTAGTAAATTCTTAAGCTGTTATTGTGAACATACGAAGGATTTTCAAAAAGCAACAATGCAGAATGAATGCACATTTTCATCATTTTATGCTTTTTTCCCCCAAGTCATAAGTAGGTAAGGGTACAGTTAATACTTATGACACTGATGTGGTGTGTACTGTTCGAAAGAGGAATATCGGCTTAAATACCATCTTCGTCATATGACCCTGGTTAAAAATTGCAAGGTTAAACCCCATGTATCCACTAGCTTCATAACAGGACTTGAATATAGCCAATAATTTAATATAAAAATAAAGAACATTATAAAAAAAAGCAAGTATATATGTATTACATGTTACAAGATGAATTTCATACGTTTCGTAAGAATACTGTTTAAAGAGGAATAAACCCTCATTCGTTGATTATGTTGTTCTTTCAAATAAATGCTCTTTTAAATGATAAATAATAAGAATTCAAATAAAATCTAACCTTTCTTGACAAACATAACTTTCTTTAACTACTACAGCTGTCTCACAAACCTCCATACAAGAATTGAATAAATTTAACTGTAGATTTATGTATTTAGTGACCTCGAATATTGTATCGTTTTATTATTTTTTAATTAAAATTATTAAAGCCTAAATATTCCTCTTTTTCTGTTTTCAGGACTGTGTTTACTTTTACTTGGAAAAAACTTTTCCTGGCGATGAATGCAAAATAGACTGATGAATACGCAGAAGTACATTTAATGAACAATGAGCACTTTTTAATGAAATAAATAAAAAATTAACTATTAATGAATTGTTTCTTAAATCTATATAAAATCGTAAATAATTTTAAATTTAAATTTACTTTATATTTACATAAACCAAAATGATGAGAATTGTTGTATTACAAATATGTAACGCTGTATTACAAATATCTGTGTTTAACTGTAATCTACTTCGCGGTTAAACGCAGATATATATACAATTTGGTGGTTGTTTTTGTAAGAGTGACTGGACAGTCAGATTGGCGGCAGTCACTCGTTTTTGTAACATCATCTTCAATAAAAAATTAAAAAATTGCTTTGAATTCTACTGAATGAAATTTATTCGATATACAGTTCACTAAATTAATAGAAACTACCAAGAATGTTTATGATATACAAATGACATTTTTGCGTGTTTCTTTAAATAGCGCCGTCAGAACAATACTTCTGGAAGTAACTAATTTTAAGAATAAGATTGTGCTAGAGATTTCCATTCTAGTTCACAAGAAATTATTTCGCATCATATGACAACAAACTATTTTGCTTTATCTTTCTGTGTAATATGAAGGCTCTACTTCGAGATTTGAGAACGGCAAGCTCGGCACACCATTCCACAGAATATGCGGGCGCAGCGTACATTGATTCCGTCGTTGTGAATCTAATGGGGGGTTTACACGCGAACAGTAAAACCGACAGTAAGAGATGACGCATGCGCAGAATTATAAAAGCTTTAACCGGACCAGGGCAAGTCTCTGTCCGAACTTGACAGCGACATCCTATTGTCGGTTTTACTGTTCGCGTGTAAACCCCGTTGAGATGACGCCGTGGTATGAAGAGTCGGTCGGGATATCTTTTCCTTGCCAAATGAACAATGTTGAAAATGGCGTCAAAAGCAGGCCCTCATTTAGCTTTCCCAGATTTTGTACCCATGTTTTTGATTATACACCTCTTCCGTTGTTTCATATGTATAATTCAGAGATGGGGAACCTGCGGCCTCAATCCCGCTTACGGCCTGCTTCAGTTTCTTACGCGGCCTTGCTAGTTATTTACATTTACATAAATGTACTTGTTTTATAAATAAAACAATATTTACCATTATTACCTGATCATTACCTGATATTTTCATTTTCTAATGTACAGTTTAAATGCTTAAATTGTTTGTACTTTCATAATATAATAAGTCTATTTAAAAAATAATGTAATAATAATTACACTGCAATAACCCTTAAAATTCTTCTCTTGCGGCCTTTTGCCCAACTGCCGAAATTCATGAGGCCTTTCAGTGTAAGAAAGGTTCCCCACCCCTGGTATAATTTATAGTGAGCTGTTAGTACAGAAAAACATCTCTAAGCGGTCACCCATCTTCACGGCCATTGTTTTTCGGCAAGGAAGTTTTCGCCCATAGACATAATGTTAAAAATACCTCTAAGGAACAGTGACTCAAAACACCTTTCAGCAACTGAGTTGATCGCCCGTTCAACTTTAATGAAATTCATTCTTTTCTTCTTCCTTGGAACGGAGAGTAGCGGATGCAGAGATGTTTCACTTTATCACTATCGGCAAAGAATTCTCTTTTTGACGACGAAACCATATCAAGGGAATATTTTGCAATTTCTTCTGAATTCTTTAATATGTTCCTGACATGAAAAATAATTGGGATATATTTATCCAGGCTTGAATGACTAGTGGTACATAGATCTCTTTTCGTCAGTTGTTTCTATGCACATGGAATTAAGCGATTTGAATTGGTTGAATTAAAAATAGTAAACAATTAAATATTAACTGAACAAATAAAATGCGAAACTGAACATTTCATTTCTCTCATATATCTTAACCTCTTTTTGAAAAGCGATTTAAAACTGAGGCTATCAAGCAGATATTTCCTGAGATTAATGAAGGGCCATTCATTATGAAGCAAAATGCCGGAAATGTTAGTGGACTGCAGCTCGTATCTATATTTAACATTGTTTGCAAAATATGAACATCTTAATGGCTAATTTTTCCGATATCTTCATTGAAAAAAGAACACCACCTGTCTCAAATGTTTTGAAATTTCAAAAAAAAACTTAATTTTTCGCAACCAATAATGATCCCATATTCATTCCAGATGTAAAAAATTTCAGAAATTTTGAGAAAAGTTTCAGATTCTTCTTTCTTTTTGAAATTTCAAACTTGAGGTAGGTGGTGTTGCTTGTTAAGCGAATATACATTTCTTAATCACTTTTTGAAAAACGATTTGCAAATTATATTATCGCGAAGTTATTTGACACTCCACTGACGTTTGGAAAGAAATTTTGTGATACTAAATTACGTTCCTAAAATTCATGAAGGCCCTTTCATATAAACGCAAATTACAAAAAGTTTGTCATACTGCAGTTCGTATCTATGCCTAAATCTGATTTCGATAAATGTGTTCAAATGGCTGTTTTTGAACATGAATATTTGAATAGTTTTGTTGAATTTTATGAAGGCTAAATAAGTTGAATACCATACATACTTATAAATACATTAAGTAATTTTAATTGCATTTCTACGAATACTATTGGAAGATTCACGTTTTAAAAAAATTAGACTGGAGGCTGTAAGGTTTCCTTCCCACGAGCAACGTTCCCATGAGAAAAAGAGTGCCGGCCCTTTTGATATTGGCGACAAACAGTAGGAGTTGCACCTGGACATCGCTAACAAGACGGAGGCAAGAGAAAGGACTTCACACAGAGGACCGCCACAATGCGGAGGAATCCATCACTGTCAACGAACACATTAGCGGTACCCTTTGGTATCATTCCTGAATAGGCCGGTGGTGCGAAAACTCAAGAACCTTCCCATAATCGGGGTTGACCACTAGGAAGGAGCTGTTGGTCAACCAGAGTACCATTATCCAGTGAAGGAAAAGATAGGTGGGGCTTCACCACTTCATCCACCCCCTGAAGGAGTGAATAAAAACTGATGTTCGGGGAGAGACGGGGCAGAGAAACGGATTAGGCGTCTCGAACGAGGTTTCAGGCTCCGGAGTACCGAAGAAAGCTGCGTGATCAGCGGATTGAAAGTCCCGACTGAAGTCGGACTTTGGTAGACAACCCCGAGCAATCGGCATCCCCGAACTCTCAGCTCAGGAACTTGCGAGCACTCTTGGTAGTCTCGTGGTTTGGTATCACGTTGATAAGTGGAAGTTATCCAGCCGATGATTACTATTCTTCATGGACTCATGGAACTTTGACGTTTAGAACTATGATTACTTTGATTCCTTTGTAAATAATCATATTTAATCAAGACTTATCTGCGAGAAGTGTCTCTCAATTATTGCTGTATTAAATAAAGGTACTTAGACCAACCTAAGCTTGAATTATTTGGTCACCCTTAAGCCAAGACATTACAGCAATATTAAACTGGTGGCAGCGGTGGGATCGCTACCCCCTCCCCTGCGCAGTATCTCAAGCCTTAGAGTTACTGGTCTGCGACTGTGACT
>BGPR01031832.1:0-11045 GCA_013235015.1 Araneus ventricosus | reverse complement strand
TATTGGTTAAACACTTTGGTGTGGGGAAGGAAGGAAAAATCACTTTCAGCTCATAACTTCTAAGCAATTGCAGCTATCAGAAAAAGTTTATAATAAAGAATTGTTTCGTTCTCAACAAGGCGATAATTGCCTAATTTTAAAGTTTTCTTTCTTTTCAATTGTAAAGGAATAATGGGAGAAAATGAATAGTCGGATATATAAGGAAAGGAATATTCGTAGCCTCTAATTTCATAGAATTACATGCAAGGTGAAGAGTGGAAAAGTTTACCGATGCAGAGCTTTCAAAGGTATGCACAGGTTAGAAGGCACTTTAAGTTAGGGAAGAGAGGAAAATCCTTTCATCTCATAACTTCCAAGTAATTGGCAGCCATCAAAATTTCGATACAAAAAATTGTTTCTATGGTATTAGGCGACAATTCGCTATTGTAGAATTTTCTCTATTTTCATACTTATAGAATTATGAGAAGAAATGAAATATTTCCACCTCCTTGAAGCTGGATAACCCATCTACGAACTCGGCCGAGTTTTTTACATATCTCCATCCAGTCGCTGGTTAAACTAAATCAAATTAGCTTCCAGTTATCATGTTCAAAACGATGACAGCATGGGTGAAAAGCGTCGCATACACTGAAAGGTGGTTTGGTAGAAGACATACGCATTCCACACAAAAAAGCTTCATTGAAGAATTTGAAGATAGATCATCAATATTTAGGGGATTCAGTTTAAGATATTCTTAAATAGCTGACGAAAGCCTAATAAAACAAACAAAAAAATCAGAATTTACTGAAAGACAATCATAAAATTCTTTACAGAATTTAGAGGTGATAATCCTCAACGTGCGTGTGGAGATTCCACCATGTTTCAACATTTTAATGTAAGCGAAAACTAAATCATAAATGGAAGTTACGCCCCTTTCTTTTCTGAAAGAAGTTGATCTTAGCAGACTTTAAGGTTCAAGACTCTCAGACTTTAGAATGAGATTCCACAGCATCCCTCATCGGTTGAATGCAACCAGCCAGCGAATTACGAATTTCATGATGACAATTGTTGACTAATTCTGAAAGCTGAAAGATAGGAAAATTTTTGTGGAAAAAAATCCACTGTATGCCTCCATGCGGATCTACAGTGACAGTTTGCCTGTGGCTCCCGAAGAATGTATGGATCTGACGGCATAAGACTCTGTATCTTTCCAGATTAATGGAGGGATAAATGAGAATCTAAAATGTAAGTAGACAAAGCGGGTTATACGAAAGATCATTCTTTAGATTTGAAAGAAGATCAAGATTATATATTTGGCGAACAAAGTAGTGCATATATCAAAGTTTGAGAGAAAAGCAGTTAAACTGTAAGCATGTAATTTTAAAAATATTTTTTCTATCTTAAATATGAACTATTATAAAACTTATCTTATTGAAAGAGCTCAATGGTTGCCACTGGATTTTTAGCTTCTAAAATAGAATTCATAATCAAGAAATATGACTTCCTGACTTTGAAATTCATGTTACAGCAGTAATATTTTTCAATTTTCTTTTGTTTTTAGTTAATTTACAAAATTACATTTGAATGAAAAAAATCTTTAGTAGGAGTAAATACACCAGGAATTCTCTTTGGATGAAAATCTTTATTCAATAAATTTTGCTTTCCTTTTCAATCATTAATTTATTATTAAAACTCTTGGTCTAAGCAAAAGCATACAATCTACATTTTACAGATTGTTTTATGTATTTGAAAACTATAATCTTGATTTCCTACTGCGGTTTTCATTGACCTCAAAATTTGAAAAATATTTAAATAACATAATTGTAGAAAATTTTATAATTTTTTTCGCAAATCATAGGTAGACCTTTATTTAGATATTAGGGAGGAAAAGGATGTTACCCGAAGTTCAGAAATGCGATGCGCAGATGTTGTGCGACGTCAAGTGGGAGCGCATTCCAGGCTCTCACTATTCCCATGGCTTCAGATTAAAGAAAAAAAGTAGTGATCTGTAGGAAGGTTAATATACCCAATTAATGGTTGGTTTTGTATGATATCATTTTATCACAACACCACCTTTTTATTTCTAATAATTTCCGCATTAGTACTTTTATTTTTGATGAAAAAAGTTCGGTTTTATTCTCTTTCTGTTTACAGCAACTCTCTTAATCATCTACTCATGCTTTTGAGAACGCTATACTTTTTTTCTGTGCTGTAGAATTTTCGATGAATGAAAACAAATATGATCTTTTGCGTTTATTTATATCTAGTCTCGAACAGTTCATTTTTATGCTTTTCTCTCCTCACATTTCAAACTAAAGGCGAGACCTTTATTTTTATTATAAATATTTCTCATATGATTAAGAGATGAGGAGGTCAACTTGTTCATTTATAAGGAAAAAATTTTTGAGATTTCTGGTTCATGTAAGATTTAAAATATCTTTTCAGGTAAATGTGACATGATGAAAGGACTCCCAAAAGCTAATACCGTGCCTGGTTGTGCTGTTGTTGAATGTTCTATACATTCTGACAGAAATTCAGAAGGCAAAAATATTTTTTCACTCATTTCTGCAACAAGATCCTTATGTTCCGGAAAATTTGAATTCTCCAGATACAAAGAAAGAAGCTCTCGTTAATGATACATGAATTTTTTAAATTCTCTCAGCACCTTCAGCAGAACGTTTCATCACGATTTGAAGTCACAGATTACTGGTTTTCATAACCCACAAATAATAATAATAGTTCTGAAATCAAAGTATTCAACATTACTTTTGTCGCAAAAAACGATGAATCAAAAGTTAATAATTTGCAGAGGAACATAAACTAGGTAAAACATGTCATTCTAAAAGTTCTATAGATTGATTTCTTGTATTGTATGAAAGAAAATGAGGCACGGAAACTATTTATGTGATGTATCGAAATAAAATTTTCTAATCAAAGGTATTTAATGCAAAGTTTTGTCATTATTTATTCTGTTTAAAACAGAATTAACCGTAAAACATGCGTTCATTTTCTAATACAGCAAATATTGACTATTACATTTATGAGAGATTTATATAATATATAATTATCATTCTGTGTGTGAAAATCTTGATATATATATTAAGGATGCAATATGTTTTCGTATAATTTAATTCACAATTCAGCGATGAAAGTAATTGTCTGCAAAAATAAAACAATTTTTGTTCATATTTATTCAAAAATTACAAATTAGTTTATGAAATTTTTCAATTTGATATTTGATTTCGGTTTGACCCACATGTAAAGTAAATGAAACTATTATTTTAACTAGTAATATATTTTATAATTGCAATACAACTATTCTTAACTCTTCAGCTTTTGAAAATCATCACTTTCTCATCTAAAGTTTTAAGAAATTAAGATTAGGGGCACATGACGTAGCTATCCCCATATTTCATCAAGTCCATATCAGAAGATCTTTTTTTTTTAGTTTCCATTAAAATTTTCAATTAAAACCTCAATTTTGGTTCTTTAGTAATGACGATTCTTTATACATTGAGTACTGATTATTTGATTTTTATGCTTATTAGGACAGTTTAATTTGTTGCTATAAGTTAATATGTAAGTAACACATTTCTTTGGGGAACATACTTATAATAGTGACATAAATATATATTTGAAACAGCATTTAGTTACAAAATATAAATAAATATAAATGAAACAAAATATAAATATTTATATAGAACAGAACCAACAAGAATCTAATAATTTGTACCGTGTGGTATTTTTTCAAAAACATATGCATTCAATGCAAAAGGTACCTGTACGAGGGTTGCACATAAGCATCAATCTGCTTATTAAATTCAGATGTAGTCAGACCGTCCACCATGTATTACCAGTAAGCAGATGACAGTCTCACAAATCAAATGTACTTGGATTAACAATGTTTTTTCACCAAAGTCTGGCATGAAGAAGTTACTCTGTTTCTAAAAGAGCTCTCAAACATGACATTTATTCCGTTACCAGGGATGAGATTGGCTAAAAGAAAAAGACCAATGTCTGAGAACAAAAAGACATACCTGCATAATTTATCGCTAAAGGAAATAAAACATCAGAACATGCAGCATGATGGAAATATTACACTAATAAATAATAACATAATTATTTATAATTCCGTACATATAAAATAGAAAAAGAATAATTATTATTAAAATGTTCACATTAAAGTTAATGACAAGTTCAAAAAATCTTTTTTTTTTTCCTTGCAAAATATACCACAAAGGTTTTGCTTTCTGCAAAAGGTGGTATATGCATTGAATGTGCTTTTTTTACGTTGTTGGAATGTTCATCCTTGCTAGGTTTGCTGATGCAAGTATTCATTAAGTCAGTGAAAGATGAATCGTAGTTTCTAGCGGTGGAGTTAATACACAATCGAGCACATTTCCAAATTTCTTTAAGCAGGAAGATTTCTTTTCTTTATTAAGCGGAGTTTTCGGAAGAAAAACTAAAATTTCTCTTGGCGGGGGGGGGGGAATCAGGGGTAGGGGAGGAAATTTGCGAGAAAAAAGACAAAAGCGGAATTCTCCAAAATAACAAAGCGGAATCCACCAAAAGCGGAAAAATCTAAATATAAATTTTACATCATTTGGGACTAAGCGATGTGCTCCAAGCGAGGCGTCAACAAGCATCTGCTCTCTGTGAGCCCTAACCTCTTCTCAAGTAACCTTGGTTCCCCGTTTCGACAACAGCAAAACAATTGAAGTTCACTGTTATTTTTTGAATGCTGCTTTAAACAACAACTATCGAATACGTTTTCTCAAAATAGGCTGAGGGCTTTGCTCCCGACCTACAAATAATGGTATCCTTGAGATTAAATAAAATAAATGGAAACAGGGTCAACAATTAAAGCATTTATTTAATAGTCGTATCATGTAAAACATTTGTAACTATATGATAATATAAAAACCTATTTACATATTCTACATTGTGGTTTTACTATTTTAGACGAAACAATAAGAGGCATGAATGCTTTACTTTTTATCAGAAAAAATATATTGCACAACAATACCCAAGTTCCAAGGCGATCACAATTTATAAAATTAGTTGACAGCTAATTTCGTCATAACACAACCTCTCTTGATTTCAAATCAGAAATAAAAAATTAAAGAGATCAAAATTGTGGAAATTACTTTTTTAATTCTACAAAAGATGAGATCAAATTTCCCTTCAATCGATATAAAATATTTAGACATGAAAATAAAGTTATATAGAACATGGCACTTATGCATCCTGAATACATGAAGAAGAATGTAAAAAATGATATGACATTTAAAACTCAACACTTCTATCTCAAAAGATTATAAATGCACATAGTGATATTTTCATAAAATATTCACATAATAAGAACTTCAAGCACATAAGTTTTGAACCTGATCATGATATGACTATCCACTTAACTTTTAAAATTCCCGTTCTACTGAAAGAATTAAATTTTGCTTCTTAATAAAGTGCATATTTTAATGTAATGACTTTTTTAGTAACTTCTGATGAGTCATTTCATGCAGTTAACATTTTTTTCATTCAAATATGCAATGACACAGGCAACTTAATAGTTCAGAGTAGCATTTACGATAAAATGCTGTACTGAAGATAGATAAAAAATATCTTGCTTCCTCAAAATCGGACAAAATAAATCATTTAAAATGCTAAAGCACGCTACTAAAATACTTAAAGTATTTAGTATGTACTATGAAATCAACTATAAAGGCATTATGGTTTTTTTTTTTTTTTTTTTTTTTTTTTTTTTTTTTTTTTTTTTACTATTCAAGTTTGTTGTTAGTAGGATAATAGTTCAACTTTAAAACATCAGTTTATTTTAAAATTATCCTAAGTTTGACTTATCAAGATTAATATGTATGTAGAAATATTTAAACCTTCATTTCATATATTCGTCTGAGATTTTACAAAAGGCAAGAGGTTACTTCCCAAATTACATTATTTAAGAAAATCTTTTTTTTAACACCAGATGAAATCTAAATATATAAAGAACTCATGTTTTGAAAGTAACAGATAAATAAATAAATAACAAATTAGAAGTTTTTTTGATAAATAAAGGGTAGGTGGGGTAGGATTATGGTCTTTGAAGATTACAACTTGATGTTTTGAGCATGTAAGCTGTTACTATTTAAATCTTCTATTTTTTAAAATATAATGATATTATATAAAATAACCTCAAAATATTCTTTATGTCTTTAATTTTCCCATTATTTTAAGGGGAACTGTTCCTTTTATAAAAAAAACAACTAGTTTACAAATCAAATAAAACAAACCAAAGATATTATAAACATTTAAAGCAAACAAAAAATGACAACATTAGAAAAATATGAGAAGACAATTCTGAAATTCAAAAGCAAATACCACGCATTAAATAGTTGCAAGTCATTTACTGAAGGCATGGCAATTCAAATTTTAACACAGTTGTTTACAAGTTTAAAAACAAAGCGCGGAGAACTGAATAATCATCTACTAAAGTGACAAACTGTAGTAATACTCAAACCTAGCTGAAACATGAATAAGCACATATTACAAAATCAAAATAATGTAATAAAGCACACATTTTTAAAATTTGAGTTAGTATAAAAAGCACTACAACAGGTATTGTGCCTGAGAGAAAAATACAACTATTGAAATATATTTGAAATATATAAAATTCCTTCATTACAAATATTTTCTACAGCAGCAAGCTATTATCATAATCATCGAAAACCTGCCTTGCTGCTCAAACAAAATCATTCCTAGGTAACGAAGATGAAAAAAAAATGTGAGGGGACTTGTAATATAGCACCAAGATATTAAGAAATATTTCCACATAGAAACACCAGTGAGATTCACTTGTTATAATCGACTAGTAAAATATTACCGTTTATGAATAATTTAGTTACGAATTAAGCTTTAGATATGGTTTTCATTAACTTTGAGTGGGTAAAATAGACAAAAAATAAAACAAAAAAACTGAATTTATATTAAGGATAAATTGTTTTATAATGAAATTTAAACACAAAATAGATCAAGTGCTTTGATTTACTGTAATTCAAAATACTTTCAGTGAAAAAAAAAAAAAAAATTAACACAAGTGTGCATTTTATTGCTTTAATTTCCATTAAAACGATAAAAATCAATTAAAACAATATGTTCACTAAATGAGGTGAAATGCAGAATTTAATAAAATTGTATGTCAAATAAACTAGCAGGAAACTTATCACAAGTACTTACATTTTTTTACAATAAACATTTTTAAAATAAAGTTTTATTTAACCTTTAAAAATACAAGAACAAATTGTTTCGAGATCATGAAGACAAAAATTAAAACCACATTACTTTCTGAAGAAGAATATTTCAAACAGGTCATAATAGAAGAAGAACATGAGTGGCTTCACATACCAAGAAATCAAACCTGTTTGACAGGATTAATATACAAACTATCACTGGTGATATAAGAAGTGGAGAATATAATAACAAGGCATATATACTTAACAAGTGCACTTCCCTATTCTGAACATTGATTCACAATACACTTCAACAAAATTTACATCAATTTAAAAAAAAACCTTGCTCATGTATTGCATTTTATAATTAGTTTATAATATATATATTTAAAATATCTATAATATTCTTTTCTGAGCTTTCCAACAAGGGGTAACATGCATAGGTTGAAAGATACTTTTATGGTGGAGAGGAGGGGAAGGGAGGAAAAAAAATCATTTTTGAGCTCATAACTTCTAAGCAATTGCAGCTATCGAAAAAGTTTATATGCAAAAATTGTTCGTTATCATAAGGCGATAATTTGCCTAATTTTAAGTTTTCTTTCTATTTTCAATTGTAAAGGAATAATGGGAAAATGAATAGTCCGGATATATAAGGAAAAGAATATTCGCCCTCTAATTTCATAAGAATTACAGCTGCAAGAGTGAAAGAGGGTGGAAAAGACTGCAAATTACAAGAGCTTTCCAAAAAGGGGTAACATGCACAGGTTGAAAGGCACTTTAAGTTAGGGGGAAGAGAGGAAAAATCCCTTTTCAGCTCATAACTTCCAAACAATTGCAGCCATCGAAAAAGTTGAAATACAAAAATTGTTCGTTATGATTAGGCGACAATTCGACTATTTAAATTTTCTTTCTATTTTCAATTGTAAAGGATTTATGGGGAAATGAAAATTTCAACCTCCTTTTGAGCTGGATAACCCATCTACGAACTCGACCGAGACTTTCACTATCCTTACAACATATCCCACGCTGGTTAACATTAAATCAAAATTACTTCAGTTATCGTGTTAACATGATAACATGGGGAAAAGCGTCACACACATACACTAACGAAAGGTGGTTTTGGTGAAGAACGCCGCATTCCACACAAAAAAGCTTCATTGAAATTTGAAGATCTAGATCATCAATATTTGGGGATTCAAAGGTTTCAAGATATTCTTAAATAGCTGACGAAAGCTAAATAAAAAACAAACAAAAAAAATCAGAATTTACTGAAAGACAATCATAAAATTCTTCAGAATTTGAAGGTGATAATCATCAACATTAGGTAATGGGAGATTCCACCATGTTTCAACATTTTAATGTAAACGAAAACTAAATCATAAATGGAAGAGTTACGCCCTTTCACTGAAAGAAGTTGATCAGAACTTTAAGGTTCAAGACTCTCAGACTTTAGAGATAGGGGATTCCACAATATCCCTCATCAGTTGAATGCAACCGAAAGCTAAGCGAATTACGAATTTCCTTGAATGACAATTATTCGAATTCAAAGCTGAAGATAAGGAAAATTTTGTGGAAAAAAAAATCCACTGTATGCCTCATACGGATCTACAGTGACAACAGTTGCCCTGTGGCTCCCGAAGAGTCATATGGATCGGCAAGCATAAGACTCTACAATATCTTTCAGATTAATGGAGGAATAAATGAAATCTAAAATGTAAATAGACAAGCGAATTATACGAAAAGTCATTCTTTGGAATTTGAAGATCAAGATTATCTATATTTGGCGAACAAAGTAATTGCATATCAAGATTTGAAGAAAAAGCAGTTAAACTTTGTAAGCCTTAATTTTTTAAAAAATATTTTTTCCTATCTTAAATATGAACTATTACTAAAACTTATCTTATTGAAAAGAGCTCAATGGATTTGCCACTGAGATTGCAGCTTCTAAAAATAGAGTCATAGTCAAGAAATACTGGACTTCCTGACTTTAATTTAAATATTTTTAGTAGTAATATTTTTTCAATTTTTCTTTTGTTTTTGAATTTAATTTACAAAATTACATTTAATGAAAAAAATCTTTATTGAAATTAAATACACCGAAATTCTTTGGATGAAAATGTTTATTCAATAAAATTTTGCTTTCCTTTTCAATGTTAATTTATTGTTAAAACTCTTATGGTCACAAGCAAAAGCATACAATCTACATTTTTACACGAATTGTTTTATGTATTTGAAAACTATAATCACGGTTCCTACTGCGGTTTTCATTGACCTCAAAAATTTGAAAAAATATTTAAATAACATAATTGTGAAAATTTTATAATTTTTTTCGCAATCATAGGTAGACCTTTATTTGGAAATAGTAGGGAGGAAAAGGATGTTACCCGAAAGGGAGGGTCCAGAAATGCGATGCGCAGGTCTTTTTGTGCACGACGTCAAATTGGGAGCGCATTCCGAAACTCTCCACTATTCCACATGGCTTCGAATTAAAGAAAAAAGTAATTCGATCTGTAGGAAAGGGTTAATATACCCAATTAATGGTTGGTTTTTGTATATTCATCATTTTACATCACAACACCACCTTTTATTTCTAATAATTTCCGCATTAGGTACTTTTATTTTTGATGAAAAGGATTCCGGTTCTTCTCTTTCTGTTTACAGCAACTCTTAATCATCTACTCGCTTTTTGAGAACGCTATACTTTTTTCTGTGCTGCCTAATAGGAATTTTCGATGAATGAAAACAAATATGATCTTTTGGGTTTATTTATATCTAGTCTCGAACGAGTTTCTGTTTTGCTTCTTTTCTCTCCTCACATTCCAAACTAAAAGGCGAGACCTTTATTTTATTATAAATATTTCTCATGTGATTCAGAGATGAGGAGGTCGCTTGATTTCATTGCTAAGGAAAGATTTTTGAGATTTCTGGTTCGTAAGCTAAAGATTTAAAAACAACTCTTTTCAGTGGAAATGTGACATGGAAGGACTTAAAAGCTAATACAATGCCTGGTTGTGCTGTTGTTGGATGTTCTATGCATTCGTGAAATTCGAAAGGCAAAAATATTTTTTCACTCATTTCTATAAGATCCTTATGTTCGGAAAATTTGAATTTATAGATACAAAAGAAAAGCTCTCATTAATGATGCAAATTTTTTAAATTCTCTCAGCACCTTCAGCAAGAACGATTTTCATCACGATTTGAAGTCTGAATTGCTGGTTTTCATACAAATAATAATAATAGTTCTGAAATCAAAAGCTATTCCAACATTACTTTTGTCATAAAAAAACGATGAATCAAAAAGTTAATAATTTGCAGAGGAACACTCCAAACTAGAGTAGAACATCATCTTCTAAAAAGTTCTATAGATTGATTTCTTGTATTGTATGAAAACAAGCTTTGGAAACTATTTATGTGATCGCCATCGAAGCGGAAATTTTCTAATCAAAGGTATTTAATGCAAGTTTTGTCATTATTTATTCTGTTTAAAACATGAAATTAGCAACAAAGCAACCGTTCATTTCTAATACAGCAAATATTGACTATTACATTGCTCGAGAGATTTTATATAATATATAATTATCATTCTGTGTGTGAAAATGCGATATATATATTAAGGATGCAATATGTATGTGTATAATTTAATTACGAATTCAGCGATGAAAGTAATTGTGCAAAAAATAAGTAATTTTTTGTTCATATTTATTCAAAATTACAAATTAGTTTTATGAAATTTTTCAAAGATATTTGATTTCGGTTTTTATTACATAAAGTAAATGAAACACTATTATTTTAACTAATGTATATTTTATAATTGCAATACAACTATTCTTAACTCTTCAGCTT
>BGPR01031831.1:0-17826 GCA_013235015.1 Araneus ventricosus | reverse complement strand
GCATAAAACATATTGCGAAAACAATAGTCTGTTATATCCAGTATCTACTACGCCATTTGTAGACGATGGCAGGTAAGTTCTGGCAGCAGTATAAAAGCATAGCAATCGGTGAGAGTTCTGGCTTGATTAGTTTGCCTAAGCAGTTGCACGGCGCCCCAACCGACCCGAAGACGAAATGACACATTAAGAACCCACAAAAAATAATCCCTCCTTCTTCCAACTTTAATTCTTCGATTTGCCATTTTCCTCAAAACTAGGAAAAGAACAAAGTCCAATTTCAGAAAGCTCGATTTAAATGGCTATATATCTTTTATACAGTAAAACTTCTGTCACAATCTCAACAAAAAGTCAAAGGCCACTTTTGTTTAGCACGGAATTTTTGGCCCATAGGCATAATGTTAAAATAACCTCTAAGAATGGCTACTCAAATCCCGCTGTATAGCCGGCTTGTCACCCATTCAACTCCCTTGCAATACATTAGATTTTCATAAGTCATCACCCAGATAGCATGCACACTTGCAGCAAGTGTGATTTTTCTTGATATTAGCTTGTCATGACAAACTTGATGCGGCAACTTTGCAGCAAACTTCCTGCAAAGTAACAAAGCATAATCGACCAACTCAATTGCAAAACAGGTTTGCTGCGAATTTGTGATGGCAAACTTCACACCACAATTGGAAAACAAGTTTGCTGCAAAGTTGATACAGTACACTTACACACCACGACCTGGATACAGTTGTATATATCTGGTTTTGATCTTTGTCTCTGTTTTAAAAAACATCCGATTTTTAATAGCATCTCCTAGACCGTCCTTC
The DNA here is from genome assembly GCA_013235015.1 of Araneus ventricosus. Classification (NCBI taxonomy): domain Eukaryota; kingdom Metazoa; phylum Arthropoda; class Arachnida; order Araneae; family Araneidae; genus Araneus; species Araneus ventricosus. The sequence continues at coordinate 17,011 of BGPR01031831.1, read as the reverse complement.
TTTTTATTAATTCAGTGAATCAATAATAATTTGTAGAAAACTAACTAGTCTTTTTATGAAAAAAATTTGAAAAATTCTCCATCTTTTTAGTAGATATAGAACTCGCACTTTAAAGAAAACTATATATCACCTTTTTCTTAATGTTAACATTTTAACGTTCATAAACAAAATTGAACCTAAAAAACAGTCAATAATTTTTGAAAAATAATAACTTACATTTTGTGCCATATTTTTAAAACTAATTACTTTTTGATCGTAATTTATTCTACTAGCAAGACACAGATATTAGCGAAAATCGCCCTCTCTTTGATTTCAAATCATATTCTCTAATCAAAATTGAAAAAAATTAATGAAATAAAGAAAACAGTTTAAAATAAAACGTATAGATGCACGATATATTAGCGCAATCTATCATCTCCTACCAGACTCCCTGAGTGGCTAAGGCGACTGGCTATGAAGTGGGTTGTCGGGGGTTCGAATCCGAGGTTTTGTCTGCTTACTCTGTTTTTGCTATAGTTTGCAATGAGTTTGAAGCGTCAAACTTGTTGCAAGCTTGCAGGGCAAGATTGCTGCAAACTAAAATTGCGATATGGGCATAGTGATAGCTTATCATCATAGTTGTAACATTGCATACACAATGTACTGAATCACAGCATAGTTGTTGAAATAAAGCGAGTTTAAGGTCGATGATTATTTTGTAATCATCTCTTGCATTATATTATTATCGCAGATTCTACTACGGAAGATCGGACACAAATTTTCTTCTTTCTGCTGAGAATGAGGAAGGATGACATTTTCTTCCCCTGGACAGGGAACCAAATATTTCTGTCTATTCATTCCCCTTTCGTACCGGTCAACCCACTTTTGGAAGGCAATCATCTTAAGTCAGGATATGAATATAACATCTATGTTCGTCTTGTAAGTAAACATTTTTTTCTGTTATTCGAAATATTCCACTAGTTCAAAGCTGCTTTTGTATTATTGCAACTAAGGGGTCTATTCTGGTACCCCCGGTTGGGTTGGGAGACGTCACTTTTTCCGCTGGTAACGTGCGGGAAAAGTGACGGCGCCCAACCCAACCCGGGGTACCAGTATAGACCCGTTAAGCTGGGCATTCACGAGAAGGTTACACTTTGCTATTTGTCCAAAGGCTGTTTTTTCCACCCATTCAAGCCGAAAGATTAGGCTCGCCATTCAGGGAGGCTTCAAAGTGCGCTATTATCGCCGCTCTTTGATCCACCACTCCTCCTCCCGCCTTCAAAACAAGATCATTTGATCATCAAATTTGCATATCAATACTATTATTTTATTTAGTTTTGAGACGTATTGCTTTCCTCCCCCCACGGCTGATTTCCGCTTTTACTTTCAACACGATCGACCCTCGTCCTGGGTCCCAAACTAAGCAGAGGTATTGTTTTCCCGCTAGCCTCGCAACGAGGTCCTCAAATCACCACCCGGCCATTCCAATCAGCTTTCAAACTATCCGGAATTCCGTCACTTTCATCCATTTGAGCCAATTTCCATCGGTTTTTAAAACTGACGAGTGGTTTTTTTCCTTTCCGTGTTCCAAAATCCACAGTGGAAGAGCGGTGAATGGCCGGCTTAAAATTACTCTCGTCCACTACCAGTTTTAATTATTTATAACTTAACGTAAAAATTATGTAGGATTTATAAGAAGGACAATGCATAATGCCTAAGAAGAAAGATGCAATAAGAGAAATGATGCATAATTTCCTCTTTTGAGAAGCAGATCTCATATTAATTTTAACTAAGTATTCAGTTACGACTTTAAAATTTTTCATTTGCACATTGTTTGGAAGAAATGAAAGCGTATCGAGAATGTTTTTGATATTAAAACTGGATACTCAACCTGTGAAATATTTTTTGGTTCTTTTTTAGCAACGAAAGTTCTATGGAAGCATGTTTTTACTTTTATCTAATGCAGTATGAAATAATGATCATCTAATGTAATAATTATTATTCAGTACTCAAAAAAAGGATTATCTAACGTAATAACAATTATACAGTTTGACTGTAACTGGAATCTTGGAAAAATGGAAGCCTTATCCGACATTACTTAATCAACATTTGGAAACCATAACCTTCTGAGAGTCGCAGAACCAGAAGACTTATAAATACATAACACGGATGTTTTTTTAACCCCTGAAGTCTCGCCCCCGTCATATTGAAGTGCATCGAATTATCGCCATTTTAGGCTGTAAACTAAAATTTAATCATTAATTAGCTCTATAATTTGACACAAAAATTACGTAGAATGCATAAGCATCTCAACTATTCTATGCCTCCTGAGATGAATGAAAACGACAGCCCGTTTCCAAAACAGGAGGGGTCATCTTATTAGATAGCAAAAAAACGCGATCCGTAAGGGGTTAATTCAGTTTTTGCATTAACTTTTACTACGCCTGCTCGCAATCTGAAAATATCTTCTTAAAACTGGGAGTTTCGTGGAATAACCTGGAAGTGTCTTCTCCTTTTACAAGTGACTTGAGATAAGTTCGTCAGTCCATTTTAATTGCCTGTTTAATTTGCAACACACACTGAAAAAGTAAATTTATATAGAAAGTGGGCTATAATCATGTTTCCAGTTGGTGATTATAGCTTACTCGAGACAGTTTTCTCGAAGGAAGTGAAATTCATTTGATTCTGTATACCAATCAGCAATACTAGGTAAGAATGATTTGATACATTATTTATACCGAATCAGAAAAAGAAAAAAAAATATGTTGTAAATAAGAAGTCCACTGCCAACTATTTTAACATGATACTAATTATAGGATTGATACTAAGTGTAAATTGCGAATTGCGACATCTCTTATGAAAAAATCGTTCAAACAGCTCTACTAGGCAGACTGTTGGACTTGAGCTTCCAAATTTGATAGGTAGTTACTACTTAGATAGAAGGGGCTCCATTAGAAAAGGTTTTATTCAAAATTTTAATGCGATTTTTAATTGGAAATTAAAGGACATTTTAACATTTTTCCTCCATAATATCTCTACTGGGCAGACTGCCGGACTTGGAGCTTCCACATTTGGCAGATAGTTACTTCTTAGATAGAAGGGGCTCCATAAGAAAAGGTTTTATTCAAAATTTTAATGCTATTTTTAATTGAAAATTAATGGAAATTTTAACATTTTCCCTCTATAACTTCGAGCAAATTACCTCACAAAAAATTTACACCGCTTTAAAATGAAGAAATTAGCTTTTAATGATACAAATTTTTATCTCCGCACAACTTTTCTCTTGTTTTAATAAGTTTTAAAAATATTTTTTAAGGATATATACACTTCATTCTTTTAGTTACTACGTTTTTATGTACTCGAGTTGCAACGATGTTAAATACATTTTTTGTGTGCACATTATAGTTCCTATATAATTAAAAGTAAATTTTTGAAAATAAAACAAAGATGGATGACTTAAGCCTAAAACATTATCATGCTACGACGTTTCTGATAAGTAGTTCGAATCTCTTTAATTAACTTTGTCCCGTAGGATTTTAGTGACTCTAGAGCAGAGGTTCCCAACCTATGGACTAGGTAATGGTACGCGAATGTGGTGTCAGTTATGGCACCGTGTTCCAGGAAAGAATATACTCGTCTTGTGCTTATATTAACCCTCTGTGATTTTTAAAAATCACTATTTAAATGCAACGTTTCCAAGGTGTTCAAATACCGTTGAGCCAAGCGAGTATAATTTATATGCAAATTAATAATAACTCACTAAATTAATTATCGAGTAATACTTTGATCCAGCGGTATAAAAGTACTAAGTAAACACATTAGCCTGTGAAAATCGCAGGATGCAGCAGAAAATAGATTCGCTTCCAACCCGCGGAAATCTCGGGATACGCAGTCAGAGGGTTAATCAGGGGCGGCGCCAGTGGGCCGCCCGGGGGGGGGGCAGGATCCTCCTGTTGAGGAAAAATTTATGTACTCCGTTCACGCAACGGGATATTCAACTAGTAAATAAATAAAGATCTGGCGAAAATGCGAGACCAATTTCATTACACTCCTCCCTCCGTACAGCACGTCGCGCCCCCCCCCGTTGGGCAGACACTAGCGCCGCTCGTGGGGTTAATAAAATATATGGCAGTAAGCGTGACGCAGCTCCAGACATGAAATTATTTCTGTCTTCTTTTGAGCCTAATTTTATGAAATTCTGCTACACGAAAAAAATTCTGTGATTTCACTGATATTTCCTTCCATCTGAATTGATTATTACGAGGAGGAATTGTTAACTATCGCATCGTAAGTTAATGCAAAATTTTTTCAGAGGTATTTGCATTTGTTAGGATTTGGAACTAGTACTATTATGAAAAATGGAATAAAATATGAAATCCGAAACAATTCCTACAGATGCTATTAATTCGAGTCTTTTGACTGTTAAGTCAACCTAAGCCTTTAATATTTTTAAAAACTTCTTTCCGTGAAGAGATGGTCGGGGGGGGGGGGGGCCGAGATTTTACAAAGGAGGTTCTCAAAAATAAATAGACTAAACAATGGATAAGGAAGGAAGAAACGTTGGCAACCCTGCTGAAGGAGGATAAATAAAAAAATACTATGCATTTTTTAGGATGAAGAGCATCTGCAGCCTCATCCATATGAAACCAGCTGCACCGATTATGACGCACTGAGGAGAAAAAATAACAGAAATTAGGAACAGCGTCAACGACATTAAATAGATTTTTTTTTGTGTGCGTGTGCACATTATCGTTGTTATATAATTTAAAAAAGGTTTTAAAATAAAATAATGATAGACAAATCAAGCCTAAAACATTACTCTGCTACGATATTTCGATAAGAGGTTCGAATCTTCTTAAAATTTTTTTGTAAGATTTTAATTACTAAAGAGGATTTAAAAAAATTAATATGCATTTTTTAAGCCTCATCCATATGAAACCAATTGCACCGATTATGACGCACTGTGGAGAAAAAAATAACAGAAATTAGGAACAGCCTGTTACAACGACATTAAATACATTCTTTTTGTGTGTGCACATTATCGTTGTTATATAATTTTAAAAAAGTTTTTGAAATAAAATAAGGATAGACAAATCAAGCCTAAAACATTACCATACTACGATGTTTCGATAAGAGGTTCGAATCTCCGTAATATATTTTTGTAGGATTTTAGTTACTAAAGAGGATTAAAAAAATTACTATGCATTTTTTAGGATGAAGAGCATTTGCAGCCTCATCCATATGAAACCAACTGCACCGATTATGACGCGCTGTGGAGAAAAAATAACAAAACAGGACCCCGTTCTCAAGAAGTAAGTTATTTTTGTAAAGAGAAGCGCCATCTATTAAATGAAATGGAAATAACTAATGATTATCTCATTTTCAAAATGGGCAGATGTGCAAAGCATTGTGCTATTTGTCCTATTCCAGAGCTTGTTATGACTGCGAGAAGCCCAAAGTAATGCTGTATCGGCCTGAAAACTTGTGTTCAGATCAAATTGGTGAGTATTCAAAAGTATATGTAGTTTCAGAATTATCACACATTTTTTATTAACTTAGATTTTTTTGCATATTTGTAAAGATGGAATTGTTTTCAACGATTTTTCACTCATTTCCAGATGTGCTAGAGTTTTGAAATTTTGTGCATTTGTTTATTCTCGATTACAATAAGCCATTTTAATATTCCCAGAACTTAATTATCAATTAATCAATCAATTTAATTGAATTTTTATTCCAAACGAGGGGCGTCATTTGATTTTCAATTTTGTGAAGAAATTTATTTCAAGAGATTACATATTATTTATAATAAAGAATTTTAAATTAAAAAAGTAGAAAATAATTTAAATTAAAAACGAAACTTTTTATTACACTAAAAAAAAGCATGTTTTTAAAAATTACTTTATGAAATTCATTGAATAATTCCATATCGTCACTGTTATGTCAAAATGTCGAATGTTAAATTTGACGAAACATTTTATTGATGCAAAACACTTAGCTACATCTACTTTCAAATTTTTGTATCTTGTATGTGATTGTTGAACGTAATCACAAAATGTGATATGTTGCCAGTGGTTCTAGCTGTTACATCAAAATTGCGTGTGTTTTGCTGTGTGTTGTTTTCGACATGCGACATTTTGATATAATAGCAACTATATGTTAAAATTTTCTTCTAATCTTTTTTTGTTTAACACATTATAATAAAGTGCTAGTACATCATATAAAGACGGTGATTTAGCAACAGTCTTGACTTTGGGAAAATAGTGTGTGGGGTTCAGTACCCGATTCCACCAAAGATTCGTCGTATAAATGACATAGTTCGCATTAACTCCGTCAATATTAAACGTTCTTTCTCTTGTGGAGTGTGGAAGCTTGAAGGGGTTGTCGGCCTTTTTATCTGACAGCAACTCAAATATACGAGGTTCGACCCTTAATAGCTCTCATGCTGTTTCAAGACGGGACGTTAATCTAATTTATTTATGTTAAACATGCCGAAATCGTGTTCTTCTATTGTCTTTCCAACCCTGTATGCTAATCTACCAGTTCTAATCCCACTTGTCTTATGTCATGTCACCAACTTCCATGTAACTGTTCTGGTCCCACGTCTAAAAGAAGAGAGAGAGAGAGAGAGTGTTTGTATAGGAGATCCAGAGGGGACTCCGAGATATGATTGTATTGATTATGAGTACTTAAATCTTTAATGTATACATTTAGGGAGGAAGGTATTTGGCTTCAGTGTCTAAGGATATTTTCTAAATAATGTGACATTAATTTTAAATCAAACACATCTATTATTACTACTATTTACAGAGACATATTTACATTTCAGTTACAGGTATTAAAATGAATCATACTATGGCTTAGCAATTGCTTTAAAGAGTAAAACTAAAGTAAAGGGGAAAGACAAAGAATTAGAATATTAAGCATATTAGAATAATAGATATTAGCCATTAGCCACGCCCTACCACTGAGGGAAATCACGGAACTGTTAGCTCTTCACCTACTGCTACCGCTGCCAGAGAAGAAGTGATCTCCGTACATTCGATTCTCAAACTTGCCGTTGCATAAAATGCGGTAACTGCTGTTGCAAAATTCATCACCGGCACGGGCTGCCTTCTAGGTGTATGGTTGTAAGATAAATTTTAAGAGGAGGTAAAATAAACAGTGCAATTCACCTCTACATGCATATAGTTGTGAAAAAAAGCGGAATTATTGGAGTCAGAGGCACACGATAGACTAGCATATCTAGTCAAGTTCACGAGTCAAGGACTCATGATAAGTGGAAAGTGTGGCATCTTCTCTTGGTCAAAGTGACGTTGGAACACTTAAGTAGAACCAGAGACAATAGAGACATTCTATAGAGACAGAAGTCCGACTTAGTTTTACGGCGGCAGATAGGACTCTTCTGGGAGACTTTTAGGGGTGTGTTTTTCTTAGAAGAAAGCCTTCAGTAGCTAATCCAACCACAGCGAGAAATTCATTGCTTAAGTGCATATGGGTCGAACACGGCGCTGACAACAGACAGAGGATGAAACTATAATCTGCTTCCTGAGATTCATGTTCTTCAGCAATGTAATTCCTTCACTCATTAGGCTAAACATTTCGAACACCAAATTATTAAATAAAAATTTTCTTAGTTATTCGTTATAATTGATGAAGTTTAAGTGAAATCGAATCGAACCAAAAGTTATGCTGAAAATTATATAGACTCGGAATTTAATTTTAAATGGAATTTAAATCTTTTCAAGCTAAGTTTCTTCGATTTTTTTCGATAAATGCAAAAACTGTACTCATATACAATTGGTGCAGATTCAGATTTTAAGACACATTATAGCAAAACTGAAGCTCATGAATTTCGGCAGTCAGGTTTGGAAACTCTCGAAAATTCGCACATGATTGACGGTCGAATTTTTTGTTAAAAACTTTCGCAGTGAATGTGCATTATTCTCCAGCTGAAGACACCATCTCTATTTAGAATAAATAGTAGGAAGTATAAAGGTATCTTCGTTTTAGGAATCAAATCTTTATTCCAATATTACAACATAAAATAAACATATCACAAATCAAAATATAAACCATCAAGTTCGATGGTTTCCTTCCATCTTTCTACAAGTTGAATAATATCATTTCGATACTATTCTTTGGATTTGGAAGCTGAAAAGTCTAGACAACCCCGTCTTTATAGCTCATCAATATTAGAAAAGCATCTTTACCTGAAAAATGATTCCACAGATCGAAACATGTTATATTCAGAAAAAGGTAAAAGTTCGATTCCTTCAAGCTCATCTATTTTTTTTCGAGTGATACAGGATGTGTGTGGTCTCGCGTTATCTTGCTGGAAAAGAGCTCTCCCTCGTTCGACCAAAGCAGAGTAATTCCTTTTCAAAGAATCATACACCCTATCCAGCTGTTCACAGTAAATTTCAAAGTTGACCGACCGACAACGTGGAATGATTTCGAAATGAATCACTTGATGAAAATTCCACCAGACACAGATCATAAACTTCTTTTCAAACCGTCCTTGTTTTTCAACAGGTAAGGCTGATTAGCCCACATCTAACCATTGCTTTCGATTATCTGAGTTTCGTAGATGAACCTATTTCTCATCCCATGTCATTATGCGTTTGAAAAACCGAAAGTCCTGTGGGTTTCAAGAAGAGTTTTTCAAATTTCTAGTCGTTGATTAGCTTGCTGTGGAGTCTGTTAATGAGGAACTTCTCTAGAGTTCTTGTAAGTTTCTTGAAACTTATGCAAGGTTCGACATATAGTGTCCTTGGAGGGTCCTAACTCCTTTGAAAGTTTTCGGGTGCTGTGGGTTGGATTCGTCTTTACTTTTTGTATCAAATCTTGAAGATTAACAACTGAAGACCTCCCACTTCTGGGTTTAATTTCAAGAGACAAGTCTCCTTCCTTAAAACGTTTATACCTATTTGATCACAGATTTTATCGCCTCCTTCAACTTTTCGAATATTACGAGATGCTACGATAGCTTTATGACCTGATTTAAAATAATAGTTATAATTCTTAAAATTTAGCAAAATTAATTAATTAAATTTTAATTAAAATAAAAAACAATAACATATTTTGCATTAAATAGAAAGGCGCATATGCAGCCAAATCTAACGAAATACAAAAACAAATAATAGAAATTTAAATTAAAAGAAAATAAATTAAAAGAAAACAATGATAAAATGAAAAATTTTCATTTTATCATTATTATTTTTAATTTTATCATTGTTTTCTTTTAATTTATTTTCTTTTAATTTTAATTTCTATTATCTGATTTAAAATAATATCTTAAGATGGATAAAATTTCAATATTTGTATCAGCTATTATATAATTTAAAAATAAAAAAGGAATAAAATAAGGTAAGATCAGTATTATATACTATCGAATATATAGGAACATATACTACTGAATCTAACAATTTGCATTCATCAATATTTATAAGCAAGTGCCAGCTATAGGTTTTGTCATATAGGCAATCAAAAAACGAAAATACTTCTTATTTATCCTAATAGTAATGTTTTGCCTTTCAGATGAGATTACTCTTACTTTCTTCTTCCTCACATATTTTTCTATTTCTAATATAGAAATATCCGCATATTAGCTCTAGCATCCTTTATTAATCCATTTTATCTTTTTAAATTTTTTTGACATTTTTGTTCTTAACTAAAATTATGGTAGCTGTTTTCCTTTTCTCTAAATTGGGAACACCATTTGTTTATTGAAATTATACCCGGTATGTTTTATTTCTAATTCAAATTTTGACAGTTTCATTCCTTGCTAAAATTCTGATAGCTGTTTTCTTTTGCTCTAAATTGTGAATGCCATTTGCTTTCTGAAATTGTACCCTGAATTAATCTGTTTTATCTTTTGTTAAAATTATGTCAGTTTTATTCGTTTCTAAAATTGTGATAGCTGTTTTCCATTTCGCTAAATTCAGAATAAAATTTGATTACTAATTTTTTTTTCGTTATGTTCTAAAGAAAATGTTTTAAATCTTCATAGAATGGTCAGGGTGTAAAGATGAAAACGCAACCGAGAGACGCAATGCTTGCAGGAGAAACTGCAATCCAGCATGCTTGTAAGTTGCATATACTATATTGTTGAATTCCTTATATTTATCCTAACTGATGGGATCTATAAGTTGGTTTCTCTGAGACTGTCACCAGTATGGCAACATAAATAATTAGGTGGAACAGTAGCTACTTGCACTAGCAAACCTTTGATTAAATTGTTGAGGTAACTGCTAGCCTATATTCCTTTGTTGAGTTTACCTACTTCATGAATATTTTAAGAAAACTGAAAATAAAAAATTCTTAATTCATAATAATTTAACCAATAAAATTTATTTTAAATGAAATAATTTCAGATAAAATAATTATATGAGGGTTTTAAAAGAATTTCGTTTATTTAATTTATTTTTCCTCTCGTGTAAATGAAGAAGTTTTATTGGTTCGATATTATAATAATTATATAAAACATTGCTCATTTATTTCGCTATGATAGTTAGTTTTAATTATTCGGCATTTCGTTTTCAGTCCACATCTAATTAGCAAGATTTCCTTGATTCTTCTAGGAAGCAATAAAATATGAGTTAACTTTTTTAAGAAACGAATTGAGGATATCAGGGGAGAATGACACAAGTAGCGAGGCTACTCGTGGCAATCTTTTTCAGTTTTATTCTTTTTGTTTCGGTACTGTACCTGTACTATATTTTTTCAGAATCTTTACATGCAGCTCCTAGTTTAACATTCTGCTGTTGGCGAAACCTTGGGTTGTTTCTTTTAGTTAAAAATTTCTATTTGGTGCCCACTAGAGTTGCCGTTATGATTCTGGAGAATCATAACAAAGCCCAGGCTTTGTTATTATTACAAAAAACGGTACTGTCGGATGGCAAAAAGTCTTTATTACTGAATTGAAAGGAGACAGAGCGATCATGGTCCATGAAGGTTAAAAAATCAGACTTGGGAAATAGAGTAATCTCTACTACGAAAGTCCAAAAGTAAATACAGGGTACCCACTAAAGATATTTACACCCTTCTTAATTTCAGATAATCTGCAGCTATAATCATAGAAGTGGTGTCTATGTATAGACGAACTTTCGGTTTTATTTACTTACATTAAAAAATTTGACTTTATTTGCATTACTTTTGGACTTCCGATTTGAAGATTCCATTGACTTAGAATTACGCCGTAATTACGTAGTTAAGGCATTTTAATGCAAATAAACAAAACAAAATAAACAAATAATAAAATAAATAAATAAGAAAACTCGTCTGTGGTAAAGTGGCTGTGCGTTGCTCCATGAGACCGCTTACAACGTCACCTGGTGCTAAACTCAAGAGTTATCGTTTCTATCTTGAAAACGGTACAATCATAGGAAAAAAGTCAATCACAAAGTTGCAGGGCATCATTGATTTAGAACTAAAAGACAGGCAGTGTATTAATGTATAAATTCTCTGGTAAAATTGAAAATTGATTTAAACTTTACACAGTTATCCAGATAGCAATTTTTGTTTGCAGCAATCTTGCTTTGCAAATCGGCAAGAATGGAAGCTTGAAACAAGTTAACTCAAACGAGTTAGTCACCACGCGTCAAGCTTGTCACAAGCTTGCCACGTCAAATTCACTGCAAACTATAGGAAAAACAGAGTACGAAGACAACTTCGGATTGGAACCCCCGACAACTCGCTTCATAGCCAAATACTCAGCCAGCGCCTTAGCCACTCAGCCAGCGGAACTTAGATAAGGAAAGATAGATTGCGCTAATAGATCGTGCATCTACGATTTATTTTGAACTGTTTTCTTGCTTTCATTAATATTTTAAACTTTGAGTTGAGTATGTGATTTGAGGTCAAAGAGAGTGCGACGTTTTGCTAGTAGAATAAATTATGAAATTAGGGTTCAAAAGTAGTTACTTTTAAAATGGGACAAAATGTAAGTTATTATTATTTTTCAACAAATATTGACTGTTTTTTGGTTTAATTTTGATTATGAACGTTAAAATGTCAACATTAAGAAAAAGCGATACAGTTTTCTTTAAAGTGCGAGTTCTATATTTACTTAAAAGATGGAGATTTTTTCAAAAATTTTTTCATAAAAAAAGTTAGTTTTTTCACAAATTATCATTGATTTATTGAATTAATAAAAAGAAGAACGGTCTAGGAGATGCTATTAAAAATCGGATGTTTTTTAAAACCGAGACAAAGATTATCTCTTATTGTGCTATCATCTTTGCAGCAAACTTGTTTTGCAATCGTTCTGTGAATTTGTCATGACACCTTCACAGCAAACTTGCATTGCAAGGAGGGGTGGCGCTAGTTGTCTATTTTCGCCTTGTTATTTTGCAGCAGTTTCGCTACAACATCGACGCGTCAAATTTGCCATGACAAGATAATATCAAGTAAAAATCAAACTTGCTGCAAACGTACGTGATATCTGGGGATTTCTTCCTGGAATCAAATATGTCTATGGAGTCTTCGATAGTAGTTGAGTGTAATGGAACTAACGTGACCGTTGGTAAATATGGAGATGTCATACGTCTGCTTGAAAAAAAGGTTTGATAAACCGTTACAGTGAATTTATCTGTATAGTGCACATGAACGGATTACACTTACAACCCTTGTCTCTACATATTGATGGCAACACATCGATACACAAGACATTTTCAGGAAGAATCAGTAAAGATCTAGAAAGGTGTGAAAAAGTTATGTTCGATTTCATAGGATTTCAATAGGGTTACCCAAGTGTTTCAAAAATTTTTTTTTGTAAAAAAGTTAGTTTTTTTACAAATTATCATTGATTTATTGAATTAATAAAAAGAAGGACGTTCTAGGAGATGCTATTAAAATTGAATGTTTTTTTTAAAACAGAGACAAAGATAATATGTAAGTGTGTGTATCATCTTTGCAGCAAAGTTGTTTTGCAATCGTGGTCTGAAGTTGTTATAAAAATTTCACCGCAAACTTGTTTTGTAAGTGGGTTGGTCGATTATGCTTTGTTACTTTGCAGGAAGTTTGCAGCAAAATTGCCACATCAAATTTGTCATGACAAGTTAATATCAAGAAAAATCAAACTTGCTGCAAGTGTACATGCTATATGGGAGGTGGCTACTTTTTTCCCCCGCGACTGTACGTGTATCTTGAGCAGGATGTGGTCTGCCTGTGACGTAATCTCGAGGTTGTAGACGCCTGCGCGTGATTGTCACGAATTAGCTTCGTGTAGAATTTCAAATTAGTGTAGCGTGGAAACGCATTGAGCTAGGACTTTAATTCTGGTGTCATTGCAAATAACTCGCGGACCGCTAACAGGACCTGAACTGAGACAAGAAACATATTCGCCTGAATTCAAGCAAAAATTTATATTAAGTTTAAAATTACCAAATAATTTTAAGATGTCACCGCATGTAACTCGCAAATATGAGCGGAATCATGAAAAAACGCCAGTAAGAGAAAAGTTCTCATCGAAAGGAATGCAATAAGTCTAAAAACTCTAGTGCCGAACGAACGCAAGAGCTACGGAAGTGTCCAAAAGAAAACGAAAAAACTGAACAAGGCGAGTACGTAGCTGGTATAACAGGCGAGTAGTGGCCAGTGAGAACCCAATAATCTAAGGATCACGCGCATTCCTGCGTCTACAGCCCGCGGCAACAACAACATCGACATGACTTTCACTAGACACTTGGATTCTAAGGGTTGTGATGTGTACAAGCTACCCCATGCGCTTGCTGCACGCGATACGCTTGTAATGTTGTATCTACTCTGTAATCATTATACACCTTTGTGCAACCATCGTATTGAAGATATTGATAATTAAATTTCAAATTAATTCCAAACACTTGTTATTATGATTTGTCACGACGTTCTCACGAAATATCTACGCTGCGGTCCCGAACTACGGCTATCCCATATATTTTTCAAAATTACTTTCATGCTGTTTTTACATTCTAGAGGAGTATTTACATATTGAGTGAAGAAATGACAAGAGTCAAGTAAAGTCAAATTATAAGTACAGTTAACTCTCGATATCTCGAAATCGAAGGGACCCGGGAAAAAATTCGAGATAGCGAGTTTTCGAGATAACGAGGTTACCCTCCGAAGCATTAAAAATTACACGTAATTACAAGGTAAAGAATATATTGTAAAATATTTTAGCCAGATAGAGTTAGATGTCTGAATACAGCAATAATTCCCATATTAATTCATAACAGTGATATTAATTTACAGAGAAGTATAAAATTTTTAAAACAGAATGTATCTGTAATAAATTACTACTACTTAGAATTTCTTTAAAATGTTCAGCATAGTGACCTGGCGACACTTCAAATTACTTTTCTACTAAGTTTTCAATCCAAAAAATAGCTTTTATATATCCTCTGATCTAGAGGTTGCAGCTTGGAAGTCGTGTTGGGTGGGAGGAAAACCACCTTTATACTGCGTTCATTTCAGGGATAAGTATAATCACCTGTTACATAAACACAACAGCTAATAGGCTTGCCTAACGAATTGGTGAGAATGGCACTCATTGCAGCCGATACTATGCTACCTTGAATATCCAATTGGGTGTAAAGGAAGTGGTATTGTCCCTTTTGCATCAAATTCTGGGAAGCATCCCCTACGTGAAATCTTCACGAAGGTCATAATGTGACTAAACAGCGATTTTCAAGGAAAAAAATATTTTTGGCTTCGAAAAAAATTCGACATATCAAGGTTTTGAGTGAAAACTCTTCGAGATAGGAATTGAAATTAACATTAGGAGAAATATGAAATTTCAAGGGGAAAAATATTTTTTCGAGATATCAAGGTTTTCGAGATATCGAAGTTCGAGATATCGAGAGTTCACTGTATATAACATCTACCAGGTGAAAACAAATTTAGTCTTCAATTAAAAAAATTAATCAGTTTTTTTTCATGTTTCCAGCGTTTCGATATTATTGACACATGTGGTTTCTGCAATCAACAATTCAATTATTTTAAGAAAAATAAATATTGAATTATGATAATAATTTATAGCTAACATTTTCTTCTGCTGTTAAAGGATAATCTAAAAGTAGAACTAATTGTTTTTTACTGATGGTATCTTCAGCGAATTTTCAATACCAGAGGTTATTTAATAACCTCTTTGTTCTGGGAATGGTTCAATCATTTCACGTTTTTTCTTATATTTCAGAAAGCTGAAGTATCATTTCTCAACTATAAAGATAGAAAAGAAGGATAGATCCGTAAGTGCAATTTCAATAATGTTTCATATTTTCATGAATGCAGTAGAACATTCCAAAGCATATTTTGTTCTGTTGCGATACGATCGTAGTAGAACGTTCGAGTAAGTTCGACCACAGCTGGTTTCAGGCAAGGGGGTATTGTCTTTTATAGAACCCAATATTGTTGCCTCTCAGAGAAAGGCGGCTGACTGTCGACGTAAGACAGACAAGTGCATTTGCTGACAGAGGGTAAAGTATGAAATGGAGATAAAGTAGCGGATAAATAACAGGGTTGTAATAAATACGACTGTGGCTTAGTTGAGGGGATGATTGAGACTTATGCTTTATAAAAAGCTGCTTTGCCTCCAATTGAGGAAAACAAATTGAGAAAAAATTCTCGAATTGAGAAATACACATTGGAGTCCACACGACTGTGTTGACGTCTCCTAACTTATTAAAATAGACTCGTCTGATATCCCATGATGCTTACTTCTCAGCCGTCTTCTCGTGAGAGCTGGAGTATATAAATTCCTTGTCATTCTGGAATGTTCCTAGTGGACATATATATTTAAGAAACTGTTACAGACAGTTAACGAGGGAAAGCAAAACAAGGAAAAAAAAACAGGTTGAATTAACGAAGTCCAACCTGCTATTTTACGAAACATTTCTTAAAACACATTCGTGATGCTGTTCATTTTTGTTACGATTCATTTCATTATTGTGTTTTTAAAAGCCTTTATTTTTATTCTGGCTGATAATGATTTATATGACTGAATAATTTTATTCACTCACACCTTTTGTTTATTATTCACACCTCCTTATTCTTATTAAATAATATTGTGTAAATTTTCAAAGTATTAGTTATTTTTTAATTATAAACTTTACTGACCGACCCTTATTTCTTTTTCAGTTTAATCATGGGTAAGTCAGAATATTTTATAATTTTTTGAACACCATATATTCAAAAAAAATTCAGTCTGGTTGCTGTAGCACTGACCAACCAGACTTAGCCCCAAGCGATTTTAATCTGTTTTATCTACTAAAACAACATTTTGGAGGCACACACTCTGCAGATGATGACGACGTTCAACACGAAGTGCTACTGTGAATGAGACAGCAACCCAAAGAATTTTATTCAGCTGCTGGGGCGCTGATAAAACGATGGGATAAGTGCATCAGCATTGGTGGAGATTATGTTGAAAAATAAAGTTTTTTCCAAGCGATTATCATGGTAAATTACTTTTTTTCTTGTCTTTTGTGACTTACTTAATGTCTTACCCTCGTACATGAGCGTAATTTGACTCCATTTTAGCACGAAAATCAATTATAATTTTTTGGAAATTCAATGCAAGTGTAAAATAAATAATCGAAGCCCCCCTTTAGTTACACTTAGAATTATAGTTGCTGGTTGTGGGCCATATCACTTTGTACGAATGACGTATATAGAGCCGGAAACTACATATTTACTCCCTCTACCCTGATATAGAAGCATATTTTGACATTCGGGTATTCTGTTGCTACTTGAATATCCCATTCTATTTGAGGAATAGTGAATATATCCATTCTTACTAAAGCAGAAATAAACAAAAAGCACTCTAAAACTGAATATATGTATAAAAATGATAAACAGATAACCTTGGAAATAAGCACTATGCATTATCATAAATCCGTTATCAAATCCAACTATTTAATGTATAAATTTTGCTCAACTTGATTCTTGCATAAAAAAGTTAAAGAAAGCTTTTCCCTCTCCACACTTTTTCAAGAAGTTTAAAGATCAACCCCATCACCTTCCTTATTCTTTTCGTTTTCCTTTAGCAATAAATCTT
>BGPR01031830.1:3210-17827 GCA_013235015.1 Araneus ventricosus | reverse complement strand
GCGTCTGCGGACGCTTTTGGCGCCTCTGTCCCGCTAAGCTTTGTTAGAACACACCTGCACAGAGAAGCATTGTCATTCCTCAGATGGCCGACACTAGTCGAAGAATGTTGTGTTATATTTCACCTGCAACCCTAAATCATCGTTTCGTTACAGCTCTCCTAAATCATAGTTGTTATTTGACCACTTTGTTACAACACCAACGGGAGAGCGAATGATTTGACGTGCAACAGGCCCCATGCCCGACGGATCTCCAGTGGAATCCGGTTTCGAACCTGGAGCTCTCCGGACCCGAGGTCGATACCTTACCACTAGGTCACCGCGTCCCTAACTCAGTAACGCAACGAGTTAGATGACTGGATTTAGATGGGTGAATGGTGCGTATTGCGGCATATGACCTTTTCTATGAAACTACTCACATGTGAATAATTTTCGATTAAATGCGCCCCTGGAAAAAAAATGACGGGAGGTTGTATTTTTCAAACAGCCGCCGATGTTAAAGGCGTAGGACTACTTTACTCGTGATTTTCTTTTGTTTATCGAAGTTACTTACAATTCTCTTTTGTTTCTCTGAAATACTAATGTATGGAAAATTGGCGAAATAAAATGAACCTAAGGTTACAATGAAAATTGTTTTATTTCTTAATAAAATGTATTACAATGTCAATTCTTTTGTTTCGAATTCTTCAATCGTGCGTGATATGTTACAATTCTGTGTAGGATCGGTCGATGATATGAAAAGTAACATATATAATTTAATAATTCGGGACTAATTTTTCTTGTAAAAGTTGAATCAATATATTAATTCCCCAGAGTACTAGAATAATTTGTTGGCACCATGATCAAATCAAAATGCCTCTTCATAAACCGAACGCTTTCTCATTACTTTTGACATCTATTTAAGTCACCCATAACAATAATTGGAACATCTTTATCTATATGAAATTCTTCATCGATCAGCAAACTTGTCTCTGAATATTTTATAAGCGCGCTGTATAAGAGCATTTCCAAATGGGATGCATCTACTCCCGGTTGAATGTAGACATATCAATCACATATCAAAACGTCATTTTTCATGCGTATTTTTGCCCAACTTTGCGACTCAGTAGTCGCAGAACTGCAGTCCCGACTTTCAAAATTCTGTTGTTACTCTTTATCTCTAAAATAAGACATTATTTATGTTTTTAGCGTATGTAGTTACCGAGATATAGAGGATCTCCCATACAACGTTTCTTGTGGTGTTTTGGCGTGTGAATCAAATTCTTTCCTGAGACCCCAATGGGAGGAACGTAGTCCTACGTTAAAATATGCCTGTCTGTTTGTTCATCCGTGTTTATATGAATACGGTAACTCAAAAACAAAATCAAGATAAATGAAGTTCGATATGCGGTCTCTCCACTAAAACTTAAATTTTGGAAATAATCAGTCAACGGGAAGGGGACCAAAATGTATAATACTCTGTTCTCTTCAATGTACTATGAATCTAAACACAAATCGCACCGTACTGTGTTTCCTCAAAGCAAAACTCTTTGTCAGTCAGTCTAATGTTCACTCTCAGATACGGAAACCCTCCGAGATTTAGCGCACGTGCCAGATTTCATCAAAATAGGGGTGAAGTGAAAAATGGAGGGGAAGATGCTTACATTTTACTTACTGGTATATAAATTATATGTTATAGATTATGTGTTTCGTGTTCTAGGATAGCGTAAATGTGATAAATCAAAACAGTACCAAGTCAGATAAATGGACATGTTGTTTTCGACACTAAAAATATTGAATACAGTGGCTCAAAGGAAAGAGTTTCAATACTCGTTTCTTTTCACTATACGACGAAGCTAAACAGAAAACGCGCCATATTGTGTAAGTATGCGAGAAAGTTGAGGGGAGAGCTCTCCCGCTAGTTACTTTTTCCTGCACCAAATATATATACAGGAGTAACTGTCATCGTCAAAAAACTCGATGTCAGAATTCAAATATTTGATGATTACAGTACATAATACTTTCACTTCGCATGCAAGAACGTCTGTAAATTTCGTGTTCGAGGAAAACGTAAATGTGATCACTCAAAACAGTACCAAGTCAGATAAATGGACTTTTACATGTTGTTTAGACACTAAAACTATATGTGCGTCAAATATTGAAATCAGTGGTTCAAAGAAAATAGTTACAAAACGCATACTGGATTCTTTTCGCTATAATACGAAGCTGAACACAAAACACACCATATTATAACCGTAAGTATAACAGAGAGTCGAGGAAAGAACACTCCTGTTGATTTCTGTTATTATTAGAACAACGGTCTTAAGGGCTTTTAATCTCTTTATTTCAAAAAATGCAGTGTTTCTATATTTTGCCGAGCGGTAACAAAATTTTGGAGATATCTGATACTTAATACATACTACAACTTATTGCGATGGTGGTTTACTTTTGTGTTAGAATCAAATGTTTTACTCATGTTTTTTGAACTTTAAAACAAATTATGCTTGCATGCCTGGTTTACTTATGTCTAGATTATTCGAAAATTGAAATTTCGTTCGAAACTGGCTGAGTTTTAAGATTACAACTACTCTATTTGTTAACTCGATAACGTAAGGAATTGTAATAAAGTTATAGAATACCAAGTTTATAGTTCTGGTTTATGACATAATTCATCATTGTGTGCTCCCGTTAAATTTACCTGTACAACACTAACCCTATAATATTCTGTATAAATATCATAATTGAAATATTTATGGATGATATCCACCAACTGACATAAATAAAATAACAGATTGATATTTTATGGAACTTAAATAATATCTCTACTCGGCCGTTAAAGTTCCACACGTGTTCCACGTAGCTTTTGATGCACTATGTGCTGGAGAACTCGAATAAACAAATCTAAACAGAGATATGACACAATCTTAAAATGAATAGATAGTTCTCGCGAGGCGATGGCACAAGACGAACCTTGACAACGAAACGTGATAAGAAAGCGTGAATGTTGTTTATTTGCTAAGATGCCGCAACAGGTCGAAGTAGATTGTTTAGCATTCAAGTTTGAGGTTAGATTCTATATTCGGCACATGTTATTTAAAGTAGCGAGGAAAATTTTAATTTAGGGTTAGAAAAAGGGTTTAAAAAATTGAACTGCTGACATGGAAATTATAGAGAGGTGAGAGGATTATTATATTCGGCCCATGTTATTTAAGGGAGTGAGATAATTTTTTATTTAGGTTTAGAAAATGTTTTTAAAGTATAATTATTCACATGGAAAGCATAAAGAAATCATAGGGTTATTTTATTCGGCCCATGTTATTTAAGGGTGTGAGATAAATTTTAATTTAGGTTTAAAAAGTTTAATTATTGACATGGAAAGTATAGATAGGTCAGGCGGTTATGCGGCCCTTGTTATTTAAAGGAGTGAGATAAATTTTTATTTAGGTTTAGAAAGGGTTTAAAAAGTTTAATTATTTGCACGGAAAGCATAGAGATGTCAAAGGGTTATTTTATTCTTCCCATGTTATTTAAAGTGTTGAAATATATTTTAATTTAGGTTTAGAAAATATTTTAAAAGTTTATAATTATTGATATGGGAAGTATAGAGAGATCAGAGAGTTATGAAAGAGATACAAAAATGATATGCATAAATTGGAGCGTGGAAGCTTTCGTATGGTTGTCGCAGTGACTTATTTAATCTTTCTTCAATTAAATGAGTAGAAGTTTTGACAGCAGTTTAATAAAGTGACTTCCAACTTAGCAATATCAGCTGCTTATCATAAGAGGTTCGAATTAGATATGATTCTTGTATTTTTTTTATTCATACTTGACTTAAATATTCATCTGAGTGCCAGTCACAGTTCACTTTTCCTAAACCTGAGTGTAAAAAGGGAGTTTGTGAAAATCTTGGAATTTCTGTTAAAGGATGTTTTAAGTCAGGCTATAGAAGCCGCTTCGAGTAAGATTTAGGAGCGAGTTGTTAAAGCTTTGACTAATTTTGAGGTTGCAGTGAAAGGCTTCAAACAAAAGATTTCAGCTCAGACTGTCTCAAATTAGAGTGGTTTAAGGGGATGGAACCAATTTAAAACACAAATAAAATTAAACCAGTTTAAAACACAAATGCTGAAAGTTGGAATTCCATTTTATTAAAAAAAATAATATCATTTCTCCATGTGCCCACTTGGAAGGCACACCAGTTCACCGCGGACCTGAAAACGTCATAGTTTTTTATTTGTTACAGACCCCGTCAATTATCGATCGAAAACAATACCATGTTGTGATAAAAGTAACATAATTACATCTCAAATGAAATCTCTCACTTGCGGCTTGCTTTTAACTTCAGGCAGTTATGTTCTAAAGCAAATAGAATAATTGCTTTGAAGGTGCATGAGCCATCTCAAATAATATTCCGAATTTAAAGGTCAGGTAAGATGCATGTGCAGAACTGGTTCGCGTTTTCCTTATGGACATAATTTTTTCGCAATAATATGAGTTATACAGTTTTTTCAATGTTTATCAAGCAAAAGGTCCAAACATTTTTTTTTCATGTACAAAAAAATGTTGGGCATTAAATACGACACTAAACCTGTTGTAACTGGTGGAAACAATAAAAAAAAACTTTTTGTGTTCTTGAATTTATATGAGCTTTGATGGTAAAAAATAATCGCAATAAAATCTTATAAATATAAGTCTATGTTTTATCAAAAATATTAATAAATAAATCGATAAAGCGAAGGATGCAGATTGAAATTAATGCAAGAAACAGCTCCTAACTAATCCATCATATCGACAATGAAAGTGTAAAATGTCGTACACCAAAAATTCCATCTGCCTGAAATCCACTAGTCGGTACTTCTTTATATTGCCAATGGATGCCAAGTCGCCAATGTCAAAAAAGCAAGATGGCTGCTAAGGTATATTATATGGCGAATATAGGAAATCTATAAAGGTTCGAAAATAACAAAAAAACTATGAATTCTTTAGTAAAAATGTAAATTCGCTTGAACTTTAAGCGGTTAATCTCAACGCAAGGCTGCTCACAAGGATCTTTCACATCTCCTCTTTTCTGGAATATTGTCGCTGATGAAATATTGAAAACAGATTGGCCTAAGGAAATTCATTTAGATATTCGCCGATGATTTCGCCTTTGTCATCAGTGGGAGAACTCGCCGGAAACTGGAACAGAATACAAGTTTCGCCCTCTAAACTTTTAAGAATTGGACAAAAATCAATTTAATATATCAATAGAAAAATCACATTATTTATTAATAGGTAAACTGTCCAGGGCTCCAGTCGTCAGATGGAACTCCCAACCAATGAAAAGAACATCTCTAATATGCCTGGGAGTTATCTTAAATGAAAAATTAAATTGGATTTCGCACATTCAAGAGCAAGCGGCTAAGGCAGGCAGCCAATACCAACAACTCTGTCATATAGCAGGACCAAGACGGGGGCTAAAAGAAAAATACAAAAGGATACTCTACCAAACAGTTACAGAGAGGATGCTCCTTTATGGGGAAAAAATTGGAAGAAAAACTGTCTTCAATACAGAAGATCTTCCTCCTTTACATTACCGGCTCTTTCAGAACCACTCCAACGGCAGCTCTGCAAACTATTACAGGTATAATGCCATTACATCCTAAAGCTCAACAAGAAGCTATTTTCATCAAAATCGCGTGTCTGAGAAAGGAAATAGAATTTGAAGGTCTCTCCTATCAGCCAAGAGATTATGAAGAAAAAATCAAGAGCCTAACCATCCATCCATCATTATTTAATATCTACTCTATTAAAATTCGAAGGTAAACAAACGTATGTATGTATGTATGTCCCTCTATCTTCTCACGAACCGCCGAACGGAGAAGCGCGCGGAAGGTACCAAAAGATGGGGAATAATCCAGGGAAGCCGTTTCGGCCATTTAAATTTCGAAATTTTAATTAGTGAAAAAAGATATTAATTAAAAACTAACTGACAACAATGCTTTTCATTGTTTGGGATACTTTATAACAATACTTTTCATTGTTACAGCGCAATTCAAAATTTTTTTTATTGTTGAAGTCGTTTACTGTAAGGAACATTGTTACAACAACAATAAAAAAGTGACGCTGACAGAAATAAAAAAAAATGTATTGTTGAAAGTGTATAAATTCTTTTTTTTTATCCCGTGATATAACGTCCAACGAAATCATTTTAACGAAATTAAAAGGGGTGTTTTGTTTCTGGTGCCGAAAGATATAGATTAGTTATGTTAGTGATTTTAATCATTATTCATTGATTTGATCAAGTTTAAATATTTGTGGAAGCTTCTGTTTTAAGCTGATATTTGGAAGTTACTATTTTTGCTTTGTTCAATTCTCGCTTTTTCCGATGCCTAAAAGAAAAAGAGGAATTACAGGGGATGCTGCCAGTAGACGGGAGGCAATTAGAAAACGTGAAAGGAGAGTTGTTGAAACTGAAGAAGAAAGAAGCCGCCGATTGTCCAACTATGGCACAACGTGGCCAGGACAGAAGAGCGGAAGAAACAGAAGAACAAAGAAATAGCCGACTGTCAGACATGGCACAACGTGGGCAGGAGAGAAGAGCCGAAGAAACAGAAGAACAAAGAAATAGACGATTGGCAGTTATGGCACAACGTGGCCAGGAGAGAAGAGCCGAAGAAACAGACGAACAAAGAAATAGCCGATTGGCAGTAATGGCACAACGTGGCCAGGAGAGAAGAGCCGAAGAAACAGAAGAACAAAGAAATAGCCGATTGGCAGTAATGGGACAACATGCAAGAGAACGCCGTCTGAATGTTATTGAAGGACAAAATCAACATCAGATACAAACTTTTTATGCAGCTAGAACTGTTCTGAACTGAAGAACACAACTGTGGAGAAATGGACAATCTCTGTCTGAAATGCGGAGGGTTGTATTTCCGGGATGAAAAGAATACCAGAGGAATTTACACTCATTGTTGTATTAATGAAAATATAATTGAGCAGGCTTCAGTTTATCCAGTGGAAATGAAAGGATTGATGGATGGCTCCGGTGAATTATCAGTGCATTTCAAAATAACATAAGGTCGTACCAGTGCTTCAATGGGTGCACAGATTGTACCGTCTACAGGGAGAGGAGCGTATTGCTTCAGAATTCATGGCCAGATTTATCACAGGACCTCTCATCTACACCCAGATGAAGCAGGAGGTGAAAACACTAATACAACACACTTCAACAATATTATAACACACATTAGGCATGTGTCACGTGACCTCAGGTATTATTCGATTTAGCCCGTGCAACGCCGGGCCATACAGCTAGTCATAAATTAAATTTCAACAACAGAGCCCTACAAAGAGGAAAACAGCCTCATGTTCTTTACAGATGGTTCCAAAACAGAAATGGGAACAGGGTGTTCTTATTGCGCATTCGAAAACGGCATCAAAGTCTTAGAATGGAAGGGAAAATTAGAAAAATCCCACACAGTGTTTCAGGTCGAATTAATGGGACTGAAAGAAGCAATCATGAGAGCAAGTCAAGGGAGCGAAATAACTAAAATTTGGACAGCCAGCCTTTTGAGTGCAATGGCAGTGCTTGATTCTCATACCCCTCATCAACCTGTCCGAGACATTCAGTCCTTTCTCACACAGAATCAAAATATTCTAGTTAGATGGATCAAAGCCCATGCAGGCTATCGGGGTAATGAAGAAGCCGACACTCTCGCCAAAAAAGCAACCACAGAAGGCGTTGTGATGAAAGCTCTAAACCCTCGATGCTAACTAAAACAACATTTACAAGAACTGTTTTTTAAAAAATGGCAAAATCTTTGGGATAATGGAAACACTGGACGTTCTGTTCATAAAGAGCTCAAAATAGCTCACCTAAAACCAGTCTTTTGGACACGTGAAGAAATTCTGTTTGTCACAGGACACGGTCCATTCCCTTCATTCCTTAACCGCTTCCATTTATCGGATAGTGACTCTTTCGCCTGCCGAGAAGTCGGCGATCCCATCCACTATGTGTCATCTTGCCCATTGACTCTCTCTTGGCATATTAGGAAACCCTCTACTTCACTGGAAAGTCTGTGGTACCAAAGAGTCCTGGAGAATCCGAATTCAAGAAAAAGAATAATAAACATGATTAAATTCATAATAGACAATGAAAACATAATGCGACTGGGATAAGCACTCACCTGCCTTTGTACAATAACTCTAGCGTATCCTGCATTCAATACATTGAATATACTAAGTCCTTCCTTTCTCATAAATCAATTCTCCAATTTTCTCCTACAATTAACACGCAATGGCTTCCCATCTCTAATACGTTCTCAAAACCTGTGCATTAATGTAAGCTTCCTCATGTTGTTCGTCAACATCTACATTCATCATTTTTCTTTCATTCACACAGTGTTATTCGAGATATTGAATATATTCATTTATTTTGTTGTCAATTCTATGTGTCAACACCAGCTTTGTAAATTTTTCATTTGTCATTCTTCTCTTGCTGTAATTTTTTTTCTTGCAACTCAATAAAGTCCACATACTTCTATACCAACCAGGATAGGAGCCACATGAGCTCTAGAGACGGCGGTGTGGTGTGGTGTTAAACCGGTTTAATCTTTAACTATGACCGCTTTAAAGCAATTGTTTTACCTTAGCAGCCATCTCCCTTTTTGGCATTGGCGATTTTTCATCCGTTGGCGATATGAAATGGTACCGGCTAATAGATTTCAATCAAATGGAATTTTTGATATACAACCTTTTGTATTTTAAATGACGAAATGGGAATGATGACACCATATAACTAAATTTTATTCTCTGCCAATGAGTGAAATAAACATTGACATATTAGTATCATAATATTATTATTAGTGGTATTAACCCTCTGACTGCATAACCTGCTATTTCCGCGGGTTGGAGGTTCCTCTGTTTTCTGCTGCATCCTGCGATTTTCACAAGCTAATGGGTTTACTTGGTACTTTTAAAACATCGAATCATATTATACTAGCAAAGACCTGTATGTAAATAACAATTTGCTTGGTTCAACGGTATTTGAACGTGTTTTAAAACTTTGCATTGCATCTAAATAGTGATTCAAAAAAAATTATGCATTCAGAGGGTTATTAGTATCTTAATCATATTAGTATCTTAGTGTCGCGTCAGTGATCGTAATGGCATTGTAATTTTCAACTTTACATTCATCGACGTACAGTTGATGAATGTAAAGAATAACTAATTCTGAATTTCCACATAATTAATTAGCATTAAACATTAAGAATCTATCAACTGCTGATTATCAGGCAGTAGTAAGAAAATGAAAGTACTGATTCGAAGAGTCATCTAATTTGGAAGAGTCATCTACTCACAGAAGGATCTTAATCACACTGGTATCTTGGTGTCATCAGTAATCACAATGTCATTGCAATTTTCAACTTTGCACTCGTGTAAAGTATGACTAACGAATTTCGTATAATTAATGAATATTAAACTTTAAGAATCGTATCAAATGTTGATTTTCAGATGAGAGAAAGAAAATGAAAATAGGGGGGAAATTGGAGAGTCATCTGTTTTTATTCGTTTGAAATTAAGTAGGATAACAAGCTTAAACTAAAATAGATGTCACGAAGTTCCTTTTCCTTAAAAAAAATCGAAATTCAAAGATTCGTACTGTCTGTACACCACGAGAACTGTTGCCGCCAAATTGTCTAGTTTACGGCGGTCGCTATAGCAACTGGTTATTCTAGGGAAGAACCGTTTCGAACAGGAGGAATCCAACGGAAGTCGGAGTTTTTTTTTTTAATTCTTGGCGCCAGTTTGCGGCGGAACACATTTGAATGAACTTATACCTACTAGAAATGGATTCTTCTTGCGATAGCCTGTTTCTATAGCGACCGCCGTAAACTAGACAATTTGGCGGCGACAGTTCTCGTGGCGGACAGACAGCAATTGGGTCGCATAAGAGTGGAACTCTTTTTGCTTAAAATATTAGTGCGTCAAGATTGGTTGGTTGTATGAGGTTTACTGGCGCAAGAGCCATTTTTGGCTAAACTGCACCAAACGTATGGTAGATTAGTGTGTCAAGAATATTTTACTAAATATGACTAATAGTACAAATGGACTTAATTAAATTAAAAATTTAGATTTAGTAATTTTTTCAGCAATGCATTTATTGACTCAACAAAAATAAAATAATATTTCTTTACTTCATTTAAATCATTTTTTCAAACTGGAAGTATATGCCTATTTCAAAAGGATTAGAAATTAGCTATTGGGCCACCATGTATATAGTCCATATCATTTTTCACATATACATTAACAGAGAGACAGGTTTCCAAATCTGCTAGAAAAAAAATATCCATTTCTTTTATAAATGGTTCTTTACTGTTCGAGTTTTCGACCATTTCTTTTCCACGGAAGATTTTTAAAATGATGTTTTATAAATGCAGTAATATACAGAGTGACCACTCCAATTGTGGCACAATAGCTAATTTCTAAACCGTTGGAGATAGACGAAGACATATAGTTCCAGTTAGAAAAATGCTCTAAATGACGTAAAAAATTATATTTTATATTGCTTTAGTTAACAAATGTACTTCTGAAAAATTACAAAGTTTAAATTTTTATATAGTCCCTTGGTTTTCTCAGTCATATTTAGTAAGATAGTGTCGTGACAATAACATTTTAAACAATAAAAAGTTCCACTCTAATGTAACCAAAACTGACCGATTTATGAAGATATGAGTTATTATTTTAGGCCAATCAACGTTTACCTCGTAGAAACGTCATGTATTTATTGGCCCATCTTCCTCGAGGCGGCCATTGAAATGGTCTAAGACAGTGACATTCACGGTTTCAATAACTCTGTCAGTTTTAGTCGCAGAAGAATGAAATTTTTTTGTTTAAGATGTTATATTTAAACAAAAAATTTAGAATATTTTACGAAATGTAACTAATAAGACGGGGAAACTGCATAAAAATTTAGACTCCGTATTTTTTTTTCAGAATTATATTTCTTAACTAAAACAACATAAAATATAATTATAACATTTATCCTACCTCTAAAGATTTTGGCCTGTCTTTAACGGTTTAGAAATTAGCTATTGGACCACGATGAGAGTAGACATCATTCGGCTTATATTTTGCATAAAATAAAAATATTTATTATTCACTGTGAAACTCTCCCGTTCTGCGTGGGGTTTCTTTTATGTGAGTGATGGAGACAAATAAAGACCAATGGGTTTTATCCCAATTATTTATTGACTTCGCTACGGGATACGGACAATGTACACACAACAAATGATGAGATATTTACAACGATGAAACGAAATATACAATGCTCACCCGCTCAGTTACATTTCGAGCTGTGAGTTTAATATCAAAACACTATTGATATTTCATGCAAAACATCCACTGGCTAAAACTCTAGTCCGCCACTCGCTAAGCCCATCTGCCCCGCGTCAGGAACTTCCTCGTTCTTCTCTTCTGTCAACACTCGACAGCTGCCAACGCTTCGTTGCTCCACAGCGCCCTCACATTCACTGTGAATTTTTTTACTTGCTTCTCTTCCTTTAAATATTATATGACTCATTTTTCAAATTTCAAGTTTGAACTTAAAAAAAATTGTTTTATTTAAAAGTATGGTTCAGACAGTTTTATGACAGAAACAGAAGCGACATGATGCGAATATACAAAATGCATTTTACACCTTCAATAATGTGATTTCCTTGATGAATTATCCTTAGGATTCTAAATAAATTAATAACTCAAAAGTTTCTACTTCCGGGTTATTGTGTAATTTAATTTTAATGTTATGAAAAAGTTTTTCGTAACAAATAGTTGTTTATTCAACCGTATATCTTAGAGGAAAAGCAAACATAGAGAAGTCAACTAATTAGGTTAAAATAGTTGATACAAACTGGGTCAAAATTATTATAGTACTTTTTTATCTAGTTTTTTTAGTTTCTTTGAAACAGAAAATCCATCATCAGTTCTGTTATTCTTCTCTCGTTTTTCGACGAACGTGTACGCATCAACGTTGAAAAATGTTCGTCAAATAAAAGGTTGATAGGAAAAATGCTACGAGAAATACTGCAAATAGAAATTCGATTCTAATAAATCAATCCCGTGCTTTTTAATGAACGTATATGTATTCACGTAGAAAATATTCGTAAAATAGAAAGTTCATAGGATGAATACTATGAGAAATACTGCAAATGAAAATTCATTTCTAATAAATTAAATTTACAAGCTATTTGTTGGCATGCAAGTTTGTAGAGTGGGCTACTGGTAAGGCATCATCTTACCATGATTCAAAGTTAGGAGGTGGATCTCGAATTGGCCTTCATAATTTTATAAGTGAAAATTGATAATTTAAACTTAACCAACATAATGCTCGTATACCAGAACAATTTGTCGCGTTCTGTTCATTTCTCCTTGTTAGATTCTGTATCTCCGCTGTTTAGTCTCACTTTCAGCGTCATGTGATGGCGAGAACAAAAACCACATCTGTTCTAGTTAAGAGTTGATGAAAGCTGGATCTAAAGAGGCGGTGCTCCTCTATTAAAGGGCAAAGTCACAAAAATACATGTAACAACTAGGCCAATTGACAAGTTTGGCGATTTTGATGAAACTTGGTACACACGTTTCTCATCAACCGATTTGAAATACAGTAGGGGTAAATATACTTTATTACAGTCCCTCGGAGTAGGGTGGGGCGAAGTTTCAAAAATGCATGTAACAAATAGGACCATCCACCGGGCAAAGCCGGGTACTCTGCTAGTTATTGTATATATTAAGAAATGGTAGGATAATTTATTACAAAAGATAAAAATTGCAATGATTATCTTTGTTATAATAATCCTTCCTAGTTGATCCTTTTGAGGAAAGTTCACGAGGAAATGTTCACATTTTAATTTTGTTTCCAAAAAATTGTTTTCGTTTCGATTGTCGTGACCTTTGATTTTGGAGTTAGATTAAATAACCGAGAAATAAATTTAGATCCTTAAAAAAAATTCCTTCGTTATTTAAGTGACGCACGGTCGATTAAAGGCGACGTTATAAAGATTTCCTTTTTCAGATCGAAATGAATATCAGAATCAAGATAAAACAACGTACTAACCAACGACATACTGTTTTACTGTACTTTCCAATAGTTAATTGAAGGCACTTAATACCATTTCCTGTTTAACCCTGCTTTTGCTAGTATAATGAGCTTGATTTTTTCCCCTAAACAAGTTGTGATGAAAATAGCATAAAATGCTTTTCTTCAATTAGGTATGCAAAGCGTGCGTTGTGGTAAACATCCTGAAGAGATATATTAATTGTAGGCAAGTATTCAAGGCTATCATCTTGTTTACATCATGTAAAGATATTCAAATTTCGTTTTTGGCTGAAATCATGAATTTGTTGAATTAAAACGGATGTATTTAAATACGACTTGGACTATGCATTACTTTTTGATGTAGGTACTTCGTTATCCGCAAACACTTTTAGTCCATTGCAATTAGGCAAAATGGGAGGAATAATTATAAAGTTTTGAAACTTTGATCAAATACTCCTTTGATCTCAAAGATATGAGAATCGCAAAGTTTCCTCCCTTCAAGTGGGAGCTTCGGCTGCTAGGGGGGGGGGGGCACTCGAAGTGAAGTGAGTTGTTTTGTCAGTTTTTCTTAGATTACTCCAAAACTAAACATTCATTGCCAAAATTGGTATAGATAAAACTTGTAGAGCATAAAATTATGCGTTGAATGAATACCATTACTATATACTACTTTGTTGGAGTAGTATTATTACAAACTCTTATCAAAGTTGCTATGATTTTCCAATTTTCAAAAAAAATTCGTCATTCTTCCAAAAGACGACACATACAATCAAAGAAGTTGTCTAAATAAAGTGTGTACGCAAAAGTATTCACTTTTGTAAGCGTATACCTATGTCGGTGAACCAATAGCAGAACGCTAGTGTGGTGTGGAAGTTAGGAGAGAGCGTACCAGCTAAGATGGCTGGTCTGGTTTAACTGGCCACGGTTCAAAATTGTGAATGTTCTTAATGGGGCAAACTTAAGAGTAAACTTGCATCAAAAGAGCATGAGCGACTCATCACGAATGGCTGGATCACAATCAGACGGCTAGAAAAAAAATGCTGGAGAGTCATTTTGACAGATCTGATGATACTAAAAAGTACTGGTGGTCTTATTCATGGAAGTTATATTTTTGACAGCACTTTAACGAAATGGATCCTCACAAAGCCTATTATTACTGCTGCTTCACAACAAGTAGCAGACTTCTGCGGTTTGTCATTCACTAGTTCTGAGCATCACACCGACGCGAGCGACTCAAAAATACTGCGTGATAACGAAGATGTCCAAGAGCTTGTGGGCTGGTTTGAGTCTCACGATCTGTGGTGTCCATCAGTACTGGCATTCTGGGAGACGAAACAATAAACTGCCAGAGAGTTTTTGAATGGGGAGATTTTTCGATGAACTGCATAGTTGGGAAAAACTGACCAAGTTTGTAAGAAAAATAAGGTGACGCCTCTCCAAGGACTCAAATCCAAAGTGAAAATCGGAATCAAGATATTCTCGGAATCCCGAAGCGCTTTTCCACAGATTCGCTCTCCTGAAGAAATCAGACACGCTTCAGATTTACTTTTCTTATGATTTAACACC
>BGPR01031829.1:4210-17828 GCA_013235015.1 Araneus ventricosus | reverse complement strand
ATGTTTATGAATAATTTCCTTTTGAAGATGTTCTCGAAATTGAATGCGTGGAAGAAGGGAGTCTATCTTCTCCAATGAGAATTGTTTATTTTTTATTTTTTAATATTCAGTTTTTGAGTGAGAAGTGAAGAATTATTTCTTATTTTATATTGCCTTCGAAATGACGTATCTGAATTTGTCGGAAATGTGAATAAGTAAAAAATATTTTCATGCATTTGAAAAGGTTCATTTAGTTTCTCGCAATTCAATTGAATGAAAAATCGAGGTTTTCTTTTTAAAAAACGTTTTTGTCGTGTTCAAGGTACAGGAAAAATATTTCTACAAAGCCTTTTCGTGGAGAGGGAACTCAAAAAAAAAGAGTTGTAAAGTTATTTACAAGTGAAATATACGGTTGGTTCGGTTTTAAATCATAAAATAAATTTTAGGAGCCATATAGGTTCTTTTAAGGTATCCGAACACGTTAAAAAGTCGATTTTCGGCCAAAATTCCATTTTTTTTTATTTTTGATGTTTTGGATAGTACATTCCTTTACTTTTCTAAAACATATTTACTTTTGTCGGTAAGTCAATTAGAAGATGGGATATTAATTATTTTATAACAAATCGAAAACCGGAAATGGGCGTTTAATTAACCCAAAGTTGTCAATTAAAGGACAGAAACCTGTCAAAAACTCTTTTAAACTGCATATTTTCAAGTTAATACGATGTTATTATTAGTTAGTCAAGTTAATACGATTTTATGTTATTTTAGTATTTTTTTAAAAGTTTAGATACTCAATTTAAACGTGTGACAAAACTAACATTTGATTTTTCTCAAAACTAGATTTTATGCATAATTTTCACACTTCAAACATGATAACTCAAGATATTATCATTCGATTGTTCTGAAATTTTGTGAACACTTTCTTCAAATGTTTCTCTAGTGAATGTACTAGAATAATGTATATTGTAACAACATTTTTTTAATTATGGTCTTTTACTTGAAAAATGACATGAAAAATTTGCTGAAAATCTTATAATGATTGTTCGATTAGCTCTAAAATTTTTATTTATCCAAAGAATGTTAACATTCTAGTACAAGCACTAGTCCATAGTATGCAGTATTATTTTAGTATTAGTTTTATTTGAATTACTATAAAAGAGTTTGACCTCTAGCATGTTTGAAGTTTTTGAAAATTTTCGCTAAAAACATCACAAATTTAGGTTTTTTGAAAATTCATAATAATTTATTCTCAAAAATAACACTATTATTAATCTTTATAAAGTTCAAATCTAAAAAACATATTATGGTGTTTCTATATAACAATTTTTAAAAAAATTGCTCCGAACGTGTTCGGATACCTTAAAATAGTAAATAAATTGCATCTCTCGATATTTATTCGAAGTAGATATATGGAAAGTATTGTAATCGTCAAAAAATTCAATATTTCAGTTTTGATGAAACTTCACGTTCTAGACAACATTCCGGAAAAAATATTTTTAGAATAAGGTCTTTCTGTGTGGCTGAAAACACAATATATCAAAAATGCACCGAGCTAAAATTAAAATTTGGTAAGGTAGGGGGACCAAATGTCGCCAACGTTCCTAATATCGCCCACCGCGATTTCTTCTTGATTTGTAGTGACATATCAAGAAGACTGGCCACTACTGGAACTTCAAAGCTTCCCCTTTCAGTTAGTTCAGAGGTTCCCAACATGTGGCACGAGTACCATTAGGGGTAATCAGGGGACCAGTTAGGGATACGCGAAAGTTATCTTGGTCATGGCGGAAAACGCAAAATATAAGAATATTTTAGAATTTCGTTTTTTCAAACGAAAGTGAAAATTGTACCAGTCCGAAAGCCTATTCACGAAATAAGAAAAATTGAAGAAGTAAATTGATACCTAATAATTGAGTAATTGTTAGGTCTCATCATAAGTTAAGGCGAAATTACTTTGATGCTGTCTTCATTTGTTTTGACGTTGAACTAATACTATTTAAACCAGCGGGAGTGGCCTCCCCAAAACTTTCTCCCATAGGAATAACAAGGGTAGAGGGGAAAAAATACACCGCGCGCCGGAAAACGTGCGGTATTCCCTAAGGTGGGGGAAAACACTCGCTCCAGAGTTCGCGCCTAATTTTTGTCTTGTAGATTGAGGAAAAAAACCCGAATATGCAATTCAAATACCTTTTTTTAACAAACGAAACTTGGAGGCAAATCAATAATGGGGTTTCAAGGAAACATACGAAATTTCATTAATCTAAGTAATTGTGTTAAGAAGTTATGGCGTTCAGAAATATGCGATTATAAAGACGGACAGACTCAACCATTTGAGGGATTTCGCCTGCAATTTTATACGGACCTAAATTTCTTATGAAACAACTATATACCAAAGTTTATCCATCTAGCTATTTAACTTTCTGAGTTATAGAGTTCACATGAACGCGTACAGACAGACACACAGACTGAAAGACTTCCGGTTGACTGATTTTTCCAAAATTCGATAGAAAACTAAAAATTACTTGTAAAAATCACAGACCAAATTTCAACTCCGTAGCTCTAATACTTTTCGAGTTATCGTGTTCACAGACAGACATAATTCCAAAACTGTGTTTTTCGGACTCGGGAAAGTCCAAAACGTGGAGATTCGTCAAAATCTCGAGTTCGAATTTTTTAACGATTACAACACTTTCTCTTTGTATACTTCGTATACGAGAAAGTCAAAATGGAATAAAATGTGAAGTCGAAAATCAATCCTATAAATTTTATGAAGTTCATTAGAGTCGTTTGATTCTTAAGCTAAAATAAACCCTTGACATTATTATCCATTGCGACGGACCTCGTAATTTTGAACCGCGGTCAGATGACAAGGACGACAGCTGGGCCGGCACCCCCTCTCCAAACTTCCGAACAACACCAGCGAAATCGAGTTATTAATTCATTTAATTGTATACTCGAATCATATTGTATCACTGATTTATAGAAATGAATACCTCAAAATCTTTCATGTCTTTGGTAAATAGCTAAATTTAAACTACGATAGAACCTGCAATGATCCGAACTAAATAGGGATCGGAAGATTCGGATATGCGGAAGTGTGGATGAATGAAAAAATCTCGGAAATTTACCCTTTACAGGACATAACTCCGGGACATCTACAAATAAATTTTTTGGGTTATATTATGACAAACTGATGTTGAAAATATAAAAACTTCAGATGCTTGCTGTTTTACGAATTAATTTATGAAATGAGGGGTGGTAAATATACTTACCAAAGATCATTCAGGGGAAACTGAAAGTGGTAAGCACTAAGCCTTAAGGGTAAAAATACCTTAGAATATTCACAGGTAAGTATACTTACCACTTAATTTTAGAGAATTTTAAACGACTTTCTGCAATTTTTGTAGCAAAAAAATATATTAAAATTAAATGTTTAATTAAATTAAATTTTGAAATTCATTTTGCATTTGATGGGAAGGTTAGGCGGAGCGCTACAATGCACAAAAATAAAACTGTTTGAAACTAGTACAATTATACCAATAACATCTTAACCACTTTTTCTGTTGAGAAAGAAACTAAAAAATTATAAACTAAGAATTTAAATAATCAACACAACAAAAGTGAAGTCTCAAATATGCATAAGATCATTAACAGGTGGGTCTCGAATTTAAATAAACTCCTACTGCATTAACAGTTTTTGTTCAGTTTTAAAATTGAAAGTTGAATTTAAGTTAAATAAATTCAATAACAAACACTGATGATTAAATATAAGATTATTTTAGACATAAGAAACACAATATGACTTTTTTTATTTCTGAAAAAATTTTCGTGAGTTAAAATTTAATGACAAACGCTGGAACTTGATGTCGTTACGAAAACGCCGTGATCAGGCAGTGTTAAGTATACTTACCACTTTTGAATTTAATTACGATTAAACTATAGAATTATTGTTTTTCTAGGTTATTATTGTAGCTCAATCGAATTTTAATAATACTGTTGTCCTATTTATCATTTTATAATATCTTTTCGAGCCATCAGAAATAATCTTTCGTTGATGGTAAGTATATATGTTACCGTTAAAGTATGAAATCCGTTATTCTATAGAATACCTAGTTATTCTATAGAATAGCTGATCAAGTCAGTTAAAGTGTTAAATAAACTTTTATTTTACACTTTAACTAGTTATTCTATAGAATAACGGTCCACGCATCGTTAAAGTGTAAAATAGCCGACATGATGCAGCCTGTTTGTTAGTCAGATTGGTTATTTGTATTTTCAGCATCTGAAGTGGGCACCGGAATTTTTTTTTTTTTACTTTTAAGAAACGTCCTACGTCTTCGCTAGTAGCGGGAGTCGGAACCTAGTAGCTTCGCTAGCTCATTGAATGTAAGGAATCTGCGTTTTTTAAATACTCACATGAAGTAGGAAAAATTGTGCTCGCGATGACTGCGGCATCTGAAGCGGGCACCGAGCAAATTTTTTTAACTTTAAAAACATCCTACGGCTTCGCTAGCAGCGGGAGACGGAACCTAGTAGCTTCGCTAGCTCATTGAATGTAAGGAATCTGCGTGGAATTTTTCCATAACTTCGTTCCTAATAGAGATACCGAGACAATTCCTGTATATTCTGGAACCTTTATTTTGTCGCCAAGGTCGACTGTCTTTGACTTCCTTCCAATACGCATTCCTGTAAATCTCTCTTTCCAACTATAAGAATAATATGGCAAGAAAGCGACATTACAGTTTTATGACACTATTATAGTGGTTTTAATTTTCCATCGGTTATGGCTGATATTCAATCAGTGCGTAATTTAGGAAAAACCGGACTTGTTTTAATGTCAGAATGTTTATTTTACACTTTAAAGGTCTATCATTAATTATTCTATAGCATACCTAGTTATTTCATAGAATAACTAGGCAAAGTGTGAAATAAGTAATTTATTTTACACTTTAACTAACTTGATCAGTTAATCTATAGAATAACTAGTTATTCTATAGAATAAATGAATTATACGCTTTAACGGTGACATATATACCAGAGAACTATAAAGGGGTAAGTAAAAAAGACATTAGACATGGCAAAAACTTAACCTTAATTCATGAAGTTAAGTTTAACAAGCATAAGTTTCAAAACAAAAAATAACGCACAATTTTGACATCTTTCGATTTTTAAAATTTTTTTCTCCCAAAATTGATTCGGATAATTGGATAGATAATTGGAGATTCTTCAAATTGGGCTTCGGATAATTTTATTACTACTTTAATGTTAATTACCCGCCCATCCTACTCTGACCAGCTGAGAAAGGGAATAGGAGTCAAGCTAACTAAATGAAGACAGCGTAGGCGTGACAAGAACTTATCCGGCTGCTTCTCATCCACTTACTAGTGATGCCTGCCTGAGGGGAGTCATACGGGTTATATAGGACATACTGGACACGGGCCGTTTCCTACTTACATATACAAATTTAATTTAACAACTTCATAGTATTATAGCTATGGAGACATAGGAAGTGAATTCCACTATGGAACTGAATGTCCATTAACAGAATCTTGGCATCTTAAGAAATCAGCTTCCCATCTTCTTCATGATTGGTTACATCAAGTTGGTCGTAATCAACAGCCATGAAATAAAATTTTCAATATTATTAGGTTTATTCTTGCCAACAATCAGCTATTCAGTACAGATCCTTAAAATAAGATCTACCAGCTGCTCTCTCCTGCTCCATTCGTTCATTGATTTCGAAGTTCAACAATCAACATCAACATTGAATAAAATTATTATATTTATTCTTGTCAATAACCAGCTATTCAGTCCAGATCCTTAAAATCAGATATGCCAGCTGCTCTCTCCTGCTTCATTCTGTCATTGATTTCGAAGTTCAATAATCATCATCAACATCCAATAATATTATATGTTTTTCTTGCCAACAATGTTACTATTCAGTCAGATTGCAAAATATCTGCCAGCTGCTCTCCTGCTCCATTCGTTCATTGATTTCGAGTTCAATAATCAGCATCAACATTATTATTTATATTTATTCTTGCCAATAATCTTTATTCAGACCAGATCCAGCACAACATCTGCCAGCTGCTCTCTCCTGCTCTCATTCGTTCATTTTCAGTTCAATAATCAACATCAACATAAAATAATATTATTTCTTGCCAACAATGGTCTATTCAGACCAGATCCTTGAAATAACATCTGCCAGCTGCTCTCTCTGCTCATTCGTTCATTGATTTCGAGTTCAATAATCAACATCAACATAAAATAATATTATATTTTTCTGCCACAATGAGCTATTCAGACCAGATCCTTGAAATAACATCTGCCAGCTGCTCTCTCCTGCTTCATTCGCATTGATTTTGGTTCAATAATCAACATATCCAATAATATTATGTTTATTCTTGCCACAATGAGCTATTCAGTCCAGATCCTTGAAAACATCTGCCAGCTGCTCTCCTCCTGCTTCATTCGTTCTTTTGATTTCGAAGTTCAATCAACATCAACATAAAATAATATTATATTTATTCTTGCCAACAATGAGCTATTCAGACCAGATCCTTGAAATAACATCTGCCAGCTGCTCTCTCCTGCTTCATTCGTTCATTGATTTTGAAGTTCAATAATCAACATCAACATCCAATAATATTATGCATTCTGCCAACAATGAGCTATTACCAGATCCTTGAAATAACATCTGCCAGCTGCTCTCTCCTGCCTCATTCGTTCATTGATTTCGAAGTTCAATAATCAACATCAACATAAAATAATATTATATTTATTCTTGCCAACAATGAGCTATTCAGACCAGATCCTTGAAATAACATCTGCCAGCTGCTCTCTCCTGCTTCATTCGTTCATTGAGTTAGAAGTTCAATAATCAACATCAACATCCAATAATATTATTTCTTCTTGCCAACAATGAGCTATTCGTCCAGATCCTTGAAATAACATCTGCCAGCTGCTCTCTCCTGCTCATTCGTTCATTGATTTCAGTTCAATATCAACATCAACATAAAATAATATTATATTTATTCTTGCCAACAATGAGCTATTCAGACCAGATCCTTGAAATAACATCTGCCAGCTGCTCTCTCCTGCTTCATTCGTTCATTGATTTTGAAGTTCAATAATCAACATCAACATCCAATAATATTATGTTTATTCTTGCCAACAATGAGCTATTCAGTCCAGATCCTTGAAATAACATCTGCCCGCTCTCTCTCTCTTCATTGTTCATTGATTGAAGTTCAATAATCAACATCAACATAAAATAATATTATATTATTCTTGCCAACAATGAGCTTTTCGACCAGATCCTTGAAATAACATCCAGCTGCTCTCTCCTCTTCATTCGTTCATTGATTTTGAAGTTCCAATAATCAACATCACCCAATAATATTATGTTTATTCTTGCCACAATGAGCTATTTCAGACCAGATCCTTGAAATAACATCTGCCAGCTGCTCTCTCCCCTTTTCGTTCATTGTTTCGAAGTTCAATAATCAACATCACATAAAATAATATTATATTTATTCTTGCCAACAATGAGGCTACTTCAGCCAGATCCTTGAAATAAGCATCTGCTGCTCTCCCCTTCATTCGTTCGTTGATTTTGAAGTTCAATAATCAGACTCAACATCAATAATATTATGTTTATTCTTGCCAACAATGAGCTATTCAGATCCAGATCCTTGAAATAACATCTGCCAGCTGCTCTCTCCTGCTTCATTCGTTCATTGATTTCGAAGTTCAATAATCAGCATCAACATACAATATTATTATTACGTTTATTCTTGCCAACAATGAGCTACTCAGTCCAGATCCTTAAAATAAGATCTGCCAGCTGCTCTTCCTGCTTCCTTCGTTCATTGACTTCGAAGTTCAATAATCAGCACGAACATCCAATTTTGAATATGGAATCATAATACAAGCCTAATAATATGATCATGGTCAAACAATAGAGTTTGAAAAAAGAACCATTCATAAAGACAGAAAGTTTTTCTAGCGATAACATGGACTTTTTCTAAAAGCTTCTGGAATGCTTTTTATCTTTTTTTTCTCTTCTGTTATTAGTTAAGTTTTTATTTTATTTATTATTATTTATTTCATTTTTGTTATTATTTAAGTTTTCTTGCTTCAGTTTTATTATTTATTTCAATTTTTTGCTTTCTCGTATACAAAGAGAAAATATTGTAATCGCCAAAAAATTCGAACTCGAGATTTTGAAGAATCTCCACGTTTTAGACCTCCCTGAGTCCGAAAAACACAATTTTAGAATTGTGTCTGCGTGTTTCGCTGTGAACACGTTAACTCTTAAACTATTAGAGCTACGAGGAGGAAATTTGGCATGTGATCTTTAAACATAATTTGTAGGTTTCTATCAAATTTTGGACAAAATCCGTCAACGGGAAGTCTGTCTGTCTTTATGTCCACGGTCATGTGAACACTATAACTCAGAACTTGAATAGCTAGATGGATAAATTTTGGTACACAGTTTTATCATGAATGTAAGTCCGTATAAAAGTTTGGACCAAATCCGTCGAAGGTTTTATGGTCTGTTGGACTGTATAATCGCATACTTGTAAAAATTATATCTCCTAAACCCTTTGGTTTAGATAAATAAAAATTGGTATGACGGTTGTTAACATTAATTATATATCTGTTCCCAAATTTCTTTCCAATCGGTTGAAAAAAGGCATTCAAATTGCAAATTTAATTTTTTAATCCGATTATCCATGCGCATGCGTACTGGTAGCAATCACTGCGCACGCGGTATGATTACGTCATTTTGTCCTTGAGCAGAAAAGAGTGGAAGCAGTGTGTGTTTTAATAGGCACGCATCTCTTCGAATATGATTCTTCACCTAAATATTTTATAATCACTATAATCTACAATGAAAACCTGCTGATAGTCATTGGATTCTGGACTACAGTTGTTTCGAATTTTTTTATCCACGCGAGGGGAAGGGAAACAGCAATTTTTTGGAAAAGTATACAAGAAAATTTAGGGGAAACCACTACCGCTGGTTTTCTTTAGGTTGCTATATTTCTATATAAATATTTTTTGACATAATAATTCAAGAGATAATCTTTTTGGAGTTTTAAACATTTAAAATGATGAAGCTGTGTTATATATATATTTATATATTTTTAAACCATTAAAACTCAAATAACATTTTCATCATATACATCTATTAAACCCTCATTTAAAATTAAATATAATTAACAATATAATCTAATACTATTCACACAATGAAATACAGAAAGCTAATAAGATTAAAAGCTATTACTATGAAAAAGCCAATCCAGATATGGAATTCCAACAATCAAATGGCAATTGACCTGAGGAATCGATTATGTCACATTATTTCGAAATTTTTAGGCACCAATATATTTATATATATATATATAGAACATTCGAACTTTTGACTCTCAGTGATGATATATTTTGGAATTCCAATAGATAAGACTACTTTAAACCTAGGAGATGGCGTTGACATTTCACTTGGAAATCACAGGTAAGTGGCCCGTAAAATTCCGAAGTCTATGTGATCTTAATATTCTTAAAGAATGAAAGATAAAGACAGAAGTACAGAATTAAAAATTTCCTGAATAACAAACATAATTTATTATGACGTTTCTAGAAGTACAGTCCAAAACTTTTACTTAAGAGCAAAACCTCATTTGCATTGAATGGGAAAGCCTGTAGTGTAATAAAACACTTTTCCTATCCGTGGCTTAGAATTTTTATGTATGATTTAGCGGTTTCGTGTCGAAATAATTCATAAAAAAAGTTTATGCGTCACCTTTCCTTCCTTATCAAAATCCTCTCGCACGTAATTAGACGGGTTTCTCACTCACTTTTTCAGCCAGTAGAAAGTGCTTCCATTGATAAAAATCTATTCGTGCTTTCTCTTTAACCGTTCTTTACAAAAATAAGTTGATAAGAGAACGCAAATAAGATTATGGACTCGCATTTCATGAGAATTCTGATAACATTTTCTCTTTGGCAATTTCGAAAGCGGGCAATAGTCTGGGAGAAATTTCGAGTTTAGATGTTAAAGTGCGAAGCATGAACATTTTATGCATCTCATTTCCTTCTCCCCACCCTCCCTCCCCGTCTCTTGCAGACGATATTTTCGAGCGCGAGAAAACAGCTCCCAATGCTGTAAAATTAACCCCTTCATCAACCCTTATCTGGGAGTCCCCTCGCTTTCGCATTCACTTCGCGCCATAATTGACAAGGCATGTAAAATTTTTTACGATTCTAACCTCTCGTCATAAAAATAGTATGCGATATGCACATATGTATCCAAATTTGCGATCTGGTGCACGCACGCTCGCGAGTTTTGTAGCTCCCTGTGACAGAGATAATCTAATAAAAACTATTTTGTGGTGTTCCTTTCTTAAACGGCGAGCAATACCGAAACTTTTTATGTCAACAGAGGAAATGTTTATGGCAGTTTTTCACCATTTTTGTTACTCGAAAACGTCCCACCATCTCATATTTTATAGAGGAGCGCAGTTTTTTACGAGCCTTCTTTCATATGATTTACTTTTTACAGGGCCGCGACGATAAATCATTTTTGCGCTTTTTTACAGTAGAACATTCACCGTCAGTTATTTTTTTTACTTCATACTGTTTTATGTTTAGGTTAATGTTCCTAAGATATTTTTTACTAGGGGTTGCCAGTCTTCAACTCAAAGGGTGACAGTTAAAAGGTAATAAAAATAAAAACAAACAAAAAATGTATAATTGTCGTTAATCAGA
Source organism: Araneus ventricosus (assembly GCA_013235015.1). Taxonomy (NCBI): domain Eukaryota; kingdom Metazoa; phylum Arthropoda; class Arachnida; order Araneae; family Araneidae; genus Araneus; species Araneus ventricosus. The sequence continues at coordinate 7,076 of BGPR01031829.1, read as the reverse complement.
AGCTGTAGGTTTAAGTTTAAGAAATTGTAATTAATGCTCTAACTTGTGAGGAGTTTCACAAAGAAAAACCGCGGGACGTCATATTTGAGAAATGCAATATGTTCAAAATGGGAGTCAATTTATTTTTAATGTCAGTTTTAATACTCGGTAAATACGTTTTGGGTGAAAGTTTCCAAACCATTCACGTTGAGAAAAAATTTATTAGCCGTACTTTTTTTTCATTTAAGTTGGTTATTTTATTGATGATAGTATAAAAGAACAAATTATAACGTCATCAACTGGGTTTTTTTAGCCTTCTGCTTTATTTTAGACAAAAAAATTTATAGTCTGTATTTTTCCGTATCGAACTTCAGTACTTAAAATCATGATAAAAATTCGTTGTTCTCCCATAATTCTAAGAAAATTATTTCTGGAAAAAATTTTGTAATGGATATTTTTTTCATTCTTAAACATCAAATTCAAACACAATAATACTTTTTTGTATCGCCACTTCATAATTATGTAGATTTTCTCAATATAATCAAATATTATTCAATAAAATGGAAGGAAAAGACATTTTTTTAAATTAAATATTTTGAATTGTTTCTCTTGTGGTGAGTTTCGAAGTTTCAATCTTCTTTGAAGTTGAGTTCCAGTGTTTGTATTGGCAACCAATGGAACACTTTACAATTATATAAAATATGATTATGAAACTGATACTTACTTTATATCACTGTTGTAATTTGCCTACAATTTACGTGCAGCAAAATAAATAACAATTGCGTCACTCACTTTGTGGTAATTATTTTTGAGTCCTGATATAACAATAGTTAAATCCAGTTAATCAGTTATTATTATTGTTATTTTGTTGTTAAAAAATATCTTCTGGATTTAACAATTAAACTCGGTTTAAAATTTTGTTTTTCTGATAGTTTGTTTTGGAAAGATGAGAACAAAAATATCGTATGATGAAAAAATCTACATAATTAATATGAGCCTTACTTAAATAGAGAAAATGATTTAATAACTAATGAATAATTTTAAAAACTTAATTACGTTTCTGCTGATATGCAATTGCTTCTAAATATGAGTAATTTAATGCTTATTAGACAATTATTCAAAAACGACTGAATTATCTTCAAGATATTAGATGCTTGTAAATATTTATATGTATAATCTAAATTCTAGTTATTAAAGGTATTTTGTAGGTTAATGTCTTCCATACTGTGGAACCAAACGTCAAGCTGAAGTATTAATATTTTGGCACAAACGAATTTAAGACAATCTATTTAATTTAGTTATATTAAGGAGAGTTGAAACCTAAGTGCGTTAACCCTAACCATGTTACTTCGATTTTTACCTTTTCTCAAAATCTGTTACAGATTCATGTTTGAAATTTTTTATACAAGTCAAGTACATCTTTCTCGTTATACTAAAATGAATTTTTTAAATTCAGAAATGTATTGTTAACAATTTTTTTTTTGGTCAGAACAAAAAAAAATATAAAATTGGCCACTTCGATGTACCTTTCCTCAAAATCTGTTATAGATACATGTTTGAAATTTTGTATAGAAGTAAAGTACACCTTTCTCGTTATACTGAAATGAGAATTTTTCATAAATTTACAAAATATTTAATTATACGTAGTGAAATTTTACCCTAATTGACACAAAAAAATTGTAAAAAATAAAGTTTTGATATTTTTAAAGCTCATTTCAGTATAACGAGAAAGGTGTACTTTACTTCTATACAAAATTTCAAAAATGTATCTATAACAGATTTTGAGGAAAGGTACATTGAAATGGCAAATTTTGTATTTTTTTTTTTTTTTTTTTTTTTTTTTTGTTCTGACCAAAAAAAAAAGTAGAAAGTAAATTTTTGAATTTTTTAAAACAAAATCATTTAGGTATAATGAGAAAGATGTACTTTACTTGTATAAAAAATTTCAAACATGTATCTATAACAGATTTTGAGAAAAGGTACATCGAAATGGACAATTTTACATTTTTTTTGACACAAAAAAAAATTTGTACAAAGTAAATTTTTGAATTTTTTTTAAAAATCATTTCAGTATAATGAGAAAGATGTACTTTAATTGTATAAATAATTTCAAACATGAATCTATGACAGGTTTTGAGAAAAGGTACATCGAAATGGCCAATTTTACATTTTTTGTTTTGACACAAAAAAAATTGTGAAAAGTAAATTTTTGAATTTTTTTTAAAATCAGTTTAGTATAATGAGAAAGATGTACTTTACTTGCATAAAAAATTTCAAACATGGATCTATAACAGATTTTGAGAAGATATACATCAAAGTAACAGCGTTAGGGTTAACGGACTTAGGGTTCTAACTCCCCTTAATGTCTTGTTTTAGAGCAACATGAGACCTCATAATTTTGAACCGCGGACAGATGACGCGGACGACACCTGAGTTTGTCCCTCCCCCCTCCAAAATTCCGCACCACATCAGCGGGAGGCAGTTTCCCCCATGATATCAGATTAAATGTGCACCACGCTAACATACTTGCAGGATCTTCAGTGGAATCAGCTTTCGGACCCGACACCAACGCCGAGACCTTACCACTAGGCAACCACTGCCAACTTTAAATTTATCAATTTAAATAATGTATTGTCATCAGGAACTCACAAGTGTACATAAAATCACAACTCCAGCCCATGAGGAGGTGCGGGAAAAATTAATGACAAAAATATGTCATCTTGACAAACATGAGACATGATAAAAAGAGTGTTAAGAAGGTCCCAGCATCATGCGCTCAATTTGACCTAAATCATATTTTCCGCTCAGAAAAGCAACGCCATCCCAACACAACCTCGTCTCCATGATTGAGTTAATAAACCATCGGCTTCCCAATCCACAAAAATGA
>BGPR01031827.1:0-17828 GCA_013235015.1 Araneus ventricosus | reverse complement strand
CGGGAGGGGGACGACCGAAAATCAACGAAAGACGCTGCTGCAAAAAACTGCTTTATTAATTTTAAAGTGTTATAAGTACTTCGACTTGAAAATATTTTTTATCCCGAGCAACGCCGAGTACATCAGGTAGTATTATATATTACTAATACATTATAGAAATTAAACAATTTAGTTGTTACTGTAAACTAACAAATTAGCAAACCTAGGATAGAACTGAAAGCTTGTGCTATTTATTACCCTTTTGAGGCGGACAACGCAGAAATCGAGTCTCAATTATTTCATTCGATTTCACTGGCCATATTGTTATAGATTGATTCCAACTATTGTAACTTCGAATTGTGATACTATTATAGCGTTGTACGTAAACAGCAACTCGCTTCGTTTCAAAAGTAGTTGGACCTATCACAAAATTTGCATCAAAATAACAATTAAAAATAGCTGGCGTTGGAGCGTTAAACAAATATCACGAAAAGGAATTATCTCTGGAGAAAATGCAACTAATTTTCAAAGGTCATTCTGCATGAAAAGTTTTTTAAAAAATTCCCATGCCTAGAATTGAAGGATATAGAAATAATTTCTTGAAATTTATAAAATAAAATCAAAGAATCTACGGCACAGAGAATTAATGATGTGTGGAAATAAATATTTTCAGTGAGTTTAGACACTGTTATTTGTTTGGAAAGGCTTTAGTCATCAGAAACACATCAAGATCGTATTTCAAAAGAATTTTATTCCACGTAAAAAAATTATGTTTGCAAATCAAAGATATTTGAATATAAAGAGTTTAGATTATCATATTTGGTTATTCGTCTGAAAAGCGATGTAGGGAGGTGAAATGTTTAAAAGCGAAGTCAACTGAAACTCAAGTATCATACAATTGCGGCAGCCTTATTTAATATCGGTATCCATTGCGAATCTTGCAGGAGATAAAAGGACGTGATGTCACAACACAACCTAAGGCAATTAGCAGTTATATGTCAGATGATATGCATAGCTACTTTTATAATATTACTATGATGCCAAATGTGTTCACTCTATTAAAAATTTTTGAAAAGTTGTTTGATTTGTGGTATTTAGCTGTGTAATCTTTGAGGTATGTAAATCACAAGTAAATAAATTATTTACAGCTTCACCTATGAAGGTTTTGAGTCACATACTGTCGCTTATTCTTTAAATACACAAATTACTGTCTATTATGAAATTTTTAAGAAATGTTGACGTAATGATTCTGAATTGGGAAATCAGGTTAGTTTGAAAGAAACAAGTAGTCGATAGTGCGCAAAGCCTCAGTTTGAGAATAGTGAAAATTAAGGGTAAAATATTCACAAACATTTTGAAAAGGGAGTTCAAGAAAACTATTGTGATATCCTGACGTGGCATTTCTTTCGATGTGAGGGATGGAGACAGTAAAAAGACGACTAAATTTTTAAGTCCCAGCTTTTATTCATATTTCTCTAAGGGACACGTAGACAATGAAATCACACATGACGAAGAACTATATACAAGATGAAAAGAAGCACATACTTCTAGCACACTCGATTAATCTTCTGAGCTGCTATTCAAATTTTAAACCATTACGATATTTTTTTGGCAAACACTCGCCAGACTTCTCTGAGACCTGTCCGGCAGGTTCTAATTCTCCTTTTGGGATACTCTTGATCTAATAATTTTTGAATCCGGCACAAGCTAGGAACTCAATTCTGGAGCTTACGCCGGAGACACACCCTTCATCCTTTCGCTGAGACCCCTTGGTCTGCGAACGAGAACTGCCTGCTTTTCATGCGACTTCACTCGTCGGCCGCACAGAACTTCCCTCCCAACATGGCATCTTCCGCTCTGAGGCGGAGCAGGGCTACTGGAATTTGGTGGTGTAGGATTGCCAAAATTTGGTGTTCGTTACAACTATATTCAAATGTAAAGTTCAGTCGCATTATATGCAGGAGCATTAATTGCAACATCAATGAACAAAGAAAAAGAATGGGGGCATTGAGAATCAGATTGGACCAATCTACATTTTTCATTAAATTGAGATAGGCATATTTTATAAACAACAAAAATAAAACATTAGAACAAGAGCTGCTATCTAGTATAGAGCAGCTAACACTCTTTAGATTCCCTTTAGTTCTGAACGACATTATGCTTCCCATTTCAGTGTGATGCGTAGTTCAGTTAAGCGAAAATTGTGGGTTGGTTCACTCTGGTTCTCAGTACCTGAATTGGAGTACTCTCCGTAAAAAAATTTATAATATCATAGCCCAGATCTCTCGATAACGCTCTGACGTCACCAACAATAAAACTCGCACAATAGCACGGTGAGACGTTAAACAGCATTATTTCATTGTTAGAGAACCTAAATATCAGTCATTTTAAATTTAAAAGAGTAATTGTCGTTCTAATTTCAAATTTAATAGCTCTAAAATAGTGAATTAAAATTTTCTATCGATTGATATAAAATTTATCTCGCTATGATCAATAGTTCACGAGAAATTTTAAATTATATTAATCATACATTTCAAATTAATTTCCGTTTTTTAATAGAAAGTAGTAAATCACGTCAGTGGTATATCATGCGCGTGATATAGTTTGGACGCCACGATGCATCTGATTATTTATTGTAATCGTCATGATATAATTTTATAGTATTTTTTGGCAACGTTTGACAAGCAGAGAAGTGCTTTGTTTTGATTAGACATCTGAAGTACAAGGGAAATTTTTAAACAACGAAAAATACGTCACGCGGAATGTTGTTTACCAAGAGGTTTTTTGAATAAAGAAATATGTAAATAACATGTAAGTAAAAAATATTTCCTGTCATAAAACATATGTTTATTTTATTTGTTTTCAATCCATGTTAAACATTTCTCTCTCATATATATCTATTTAAACACGTCAAATTTGACGGGAAATCTCTCGAATGAAAAGGCAATTTACACCCGTCATACCATGACAGGTGATTTTCTAGTAAATAAATAAAACCCTGTGAATTCACCAAGGGTACTGAAACATCTAGTTGAGTTTTATTCGAAATTTACAAAGTCATTAAATATTTCATGCCGGAACTAAATTAAGAATTTAAATTTTAATCCTATTAAATCCTAAAATCTTTTTTAATACTTACTATAATAAATAAAAATTAAAGGAGATTCGATCTTCTTAAAATTTTGGTCACAAATACTAAGAAGCACAAGGAAAATTTTAGTGAAGGTTTCATGAAAATTCAGTAAATAGTTAATTTTTTATTAATTAAAACTATATTTCCATATACAGAGAAGATCCGTGTTTAGTGTTGCATTTCCTATTGAAAAATTATTATTTTTAAATATTTTAAGTCATTTTATTTATTTCACTCCTAGTTGCTATTCGCAATGTTTAATGGAATTTTGTATTACTCTTTAAAAGTTATTAATAACTTGTAGGAAAATTTAACTTTTTGCGGTTTTTAAAAATTGTTTGCTACAATCTGTAATTAATCTGCTACGAGATTTAAAAATTGTTTGGAGCAATTGATATTCCCGTTTTAATTAAAAAATAAAGCTGCAGACGACAAGAGGATTTTGTATATTATTATGAAAGTACATTTTTAAGGCAAAAATATTGTAGATACTTTTTAAAAATGCTTTTATTTACGCATGCATCGACATTTCATGAAGTGCTAATAAGAAATATATTTTTAATTTTACGGCATTTACATCACGTATCGTCAACAGCTGATTTGATATGCCATAACTGTAACCGCTGTGACGTTATAGGTACAATATAACCCCGGTTAACCAAAATGCAAAACTCTCTTTGTAGGCTACACTCATCTTTTTTCATTAAAGTTAACCCTTCGTCCGGCGCAGTGCGCTTGACAGACACAAGTAAACAATATCGTAATTAATATTGTTAATATCCATTAATTTTAATTTTAGCATTCTAAAATTAATCACTGACCTTCTTGGGGAAGGTCAAATGAAAAAAGTGGGGATACGTTGCAAAAAAAGTCGTCTTCGCGATTATTTCCGTGCAGTTTTAGAGGCATTTCAGATAACCAGAGTTTCGGTAAACCCGAGTTCGGTTAACCGGGGTAGTTTTTTGACAATACATTTTTTATGAATAAAAGACATGGAGCAACTGGGCTTTAAGAGGGAGGTGACGTTTCACCAAACGAGTTTGGCTGGCTTTCACATTTGCTCGTCACATTTGTTAAGATATTCATCCCGAATATATCAGCTGGTATTAAAATAATTTCACGAAGTTAAAGAAAGAACTTTTTTCACCACTTCAAGATATTTCCAGAAAGTCACAGCCATTTTGTTTAAATACAGACTGCAGCAGAGATTTATTATCCAGTAATATATGTTTGAAAGCTCATTAAGCCCGTTTTATATTTCTGTCACAAATGCCATTTTTCAAGGCCGAGAAAAAAAACAATGTACTTTCGTCACATTTGTTAAGATATTCATCAGGATATATTTATTTATTCTGCTAGGGAAGTTGGAGCAACCGCGCTTTAGGAGGGAGGTGACCTTTTATCAAACGAGTTTCGCTGGCTTTCTTTGCGGTAATGAAATCTACCTAAGTTTGCGTGGGAACAATATGAATGGAATTCGTACTGCTTATTTTGTTTTCCTAATTTCGATAGTTGGCCATGATCATGAATGTGTTTTGTTGTCTCGCATGAGTTCGCTATTTTTTGCTTGCACTCTTTTGTTAATTGTGACAAGGTCATTTTTATCTTTTTCTCTGTCAAATGAGAGAAAAAAACTGAAATGGACGTATCACAGATAAACACTATAATATGTAAGACATACATCGGAAAAAAATAAACGAGGAAAATATTCAGAAGTCAATGTAAGTGACGTCGTACATTTTCAATATGTAATTACACTTTCTTAATTTCACTGTAATATGCGGAATTTCTGGAGACGTTATACAACAGTACAATTTCAGATGTCGTATTAATGACAAAAAGAAGAACTAGGGATATTTGACTCTAGTTTTAATTTTTCTTATATTTCCAGAACATTTTCATTGTTAGAATCATAAAAGGATTAGTTTCTAAGTATAATAAATATACTCATGTTAAATCTATGTTTCATTTAATCATAAAATAAATATACATCATGAAATCACCTAGGGTCAAGTATCCCCAAAGGTAAGGATACTTGACCTTAAGGGTAGGGATACTTGATCCTGCACACATACTTAAAAATACTTAAATCCTTTCGATAATACTTAAGCATGCGAGATTTTAAAATTAAATTAAGATTTTAAAACTACTGATTTGAAAGTGCCTTAATTATTAAAAAAATCATCAAACAAATTTTAAATATTAAATAATATAGCAACTATAAAACGCAATTGCTATTAATAAAAATCTAGCTGTAACGCAAAATTAATAAAATTAAATAAACAATTAAATTGTCAGCTTTGGAAAATTAGAACAGAATTAGAAACATAATATTACCATAATGAAGTGAGAAAATGGAGAAGAGTGAACAAAACAAGAAATTAGAAAAAAGTTTTATACACTTACTCGGTTCTCCTAATATTTTGATCAAAACCGAAGCAAAAGAAGAGAAATATATTCTATGAGATGAAGAAAATTCTAACCTAACAAAGAGACGAATTCAACCGAAATGGCGAAATTTTAAATAAAACTAAACGATGACAAACTGCGTGCCAAAATTTTTTATTAACATAATAAATGAATCAAAATGGTGTACTTGCAAGAGAAGGCAAAATGAAATTTAAAAAAATTCTTACTAAAATAATCCTTTTCATTATTTGAAGTTATCATATTAAAAAGAAATTTTATTCTTTAAATAATTATTTACAAACTATTTTTAAATAATTATTCTCATACAAAAATGCTTGGTGACGGTGAAGAATTACTCAACCATCCATCTTGATTATTTGAGTTGTTGACAAACTCCATCGCACTGGGAAGTTTATACCAACCATAAACTAAAATTCAGTCGACTACAGGTGGCTATAGACATCAAAGTTGTAGTAAGAAACAAACGGTACTTCTTGTTTTGTGAAGGGTCAAGCCTCCCTAACTGGCTAGGGTCAAATATCCCGGACTTTTTCTAAATAATTTAAAGATTAAAACACTGAGAATTAAGATATTACACAACACCGTATATCAAATTATAGCTTGAAGTATACTTGCAATTTATTAATATTTTAATTCATCGTACTTTCAAAAGTAAATTTTGAATCCGCAGAGGAATGAAAAATGCACAATTTACTTCGGAGCCTCTAAAACATATTCACCTAACACCATTACAAAAGCTTTTCAGACTGGACCATTTCCTTTCATTTGACCAGAGGCCAAAATAGGGATTGCGCTCACAAATTGCCTACTGTTTTCTATCATAATGATAGAAAAAGTGTATTAAAAAAGTAAACTGTATTAATAGTAAGATAGTAAATTTTAGTGCATACAAATAGGAAGATTTGTTATTGTTCAAGCAGTGCTAGCAGGTAAATCAAACTTCAATCAGTTATAGAGCCTAAACGGTACGCGTAACGAAAAATAGTATAGACATAAATTGTAGGAAATTTTGTGCTGATTATTTTGATGTATGATGATAATATAAAAAAGTTGTTAGCTTTTTAGTTAAAGCAAAAAACTGGGGAAAGTCCATTTTTTCATGTTTATTGGCTAAAACTAAAATTCCAGCAAAAAATTTTGGTGTGAAACCTCTGATTCGTAAAAAGCACTCCAAAAAACATATAGGAGCAAAAAATTACGACTCCACCAGAATTCATTTAAAAAAAAAAAATCCTAATGACTGGACTATACTGACAAGCGGCAGTGTTTTCTCCTCGACTTTCTCGAACACTTCGACAATATGGTACGTTTTGTGTTTAACTTTTTAATGTAATGATGAAAACCGAGTTTTGCATTCTGGAACAGTCCCTCTTCTATTTAACTGATTTGTATCAAATTTTGGCACTGCTCAATAGTTTTGGTGTAAAGATCTCATATTAAAATTCATGCATCTAGCTTTTTGCATATTTGAATTATCGAGTTGACATGCATAAAGCTAACAAACAGTCAACCTGATGAGAACTTCGTCTAAAATTTGATACAAATTTATAATTTTGGTGATAAAACCTTATGCCAAATTTCTTTCATCTAAATAGCTACGTGTTTGAGTTATCGTGTTTCATGCTTATGAATGGATAAACAGACAAGTCTTTTCATCGACGGATTTCGTCCAAAATTTGATACTCATTTACAGTTTTGATGTAAAGACTACATATCGAATTTCATTGTTCTACCTCGTTACGATATTTAGTTATAGTGTTCAGGGAAAGACAAACATAATTTCAAAAATGGTTTTTTCGGAGACCCGCTTATAGGAGTGGCGTTAGAGTCTGCTCGACAAGGGGGAGCATGACCTGCTGTACGGGGGGAGGGTGTAATGAAATTGGTCTCAAATTTTCGCCAGATCTTTAGCTACTTGTTGGATACCCCTTTGCGTGAACGGGGTACAAAAAATTTCCCCGGCAGGGGGGGGGCACGGCATCCCTGACAAGGGCCCTGTCCCCCCACTGGCGCCACCCCTGCCCGGGAAGGTCTAAGACTGTAAGGATTCATCAAAATCTCGAGGTGCATGGCTTTGACAATTTCAATAGATTCTCTTTCTCTACTTCGTACATAAGATGGTAAAAACTTAAAAATCTGATAGGTTAGCTTGAATGCTTATTTTTACGTTCTTTTCTTTTCACACAATACAAACACACAGTTTTCAGTTTAAAACAATAAAATTTGATATTCTATTTGAAGATGCTAAGTATTTTGAGCTTCGATTGGTTTCGGAAGGATTCGTTAGGTTTTTTTAAAGTTTTCTCCGCCACACTTAATTTAGCCCCAGCCACCACATTTGGTTTAGTTCTAAGTTGCCGTATTTGGTTTGGCTTTCTATGTTGTTTCAACCTGTAATATCGATGGTTCTGAAAGTTTTCTGTTCTTTATAAATGTGTTTTAGGAAATATTCTTTGTTTTTAATTCGTTTACTAAATTTTTTATCTGAAAACCATTAAATTTGATATTCTGCTCAAGTTGCTTTAAATTAGAATATAAAAACATTTTGGAAATTGTCGGGAATTTTTCAGAATCAGGCCCCCCAAAAATTCTTTTTTTTTATACCTGCTATTAAAATCCGCGGATATGATACACTATTATTTCATAATTGCGTATGATATGCCAAAAATTACAGTGTTATGGCTAGGAGTTCAGTTAATGGATACTCAGTAGGCTATATTCTCAGATTGAGAAATGAGAGGCAAGGAAACTGAATTCATTATTGTTAAGAAGTGATATATGACTAAATATTCCATCTAACTAATACCTTTTTTGACGTAGACTTGCGTCTCTCCATAATGGTCTAATGGTGTGACGAGAAAGGAAAAAGATATGACGCTTTTCGCTCTAAAGTTAAACGCTTATAACTCCGCAACCAAATAACATAGAGAGTTGGTTTTAGTTTCATTTAACAGAGAAAGGTGTACAGTGAAGATTGCAAAAATAATTTCAATTTCAGAATTTGGAATTGTGGTTTAGTCACAGTCGAGTTGCAAAGTTGATGAAAATCACGAAGGATTTTATATAGATAGAGTCACATAGTCACTATACACTATAGAGTTAATAGTCACATAGAGTTAATTTAGTCACAGAAAGGCACAGTTGAGTAAGGTCTACGCCCCTCAATCCAGCGGCCGTTTCTCAGAGACAGCCTCACGTCGATTTTTTTCAAGGTAATGTGAATCAAGAAAACCTTGAATATAAAATTATCCCGGAAATACTAGGGAGAAAAATGAGAATATTTGTAAGAGAACAAATGAACAGAAAACTCATCAAAATTACATAAGTTAAACATCAAAAGTTTATTAAATCCCGTCTACACATATGTTTTGAATTTGTTAGGAACGGAAGTTTGATATGTAGAAGAAAACAAATACAACCGCCATAAAGTTTTAATAAAAAAATTACTTTCTAAGCATAATCTCAGAGAGCAGGAGTCAATTAACTCTTACAAATCAATTTCTTTAAACTGAACTATTTGATCTGATAAAACCGTTCTTTTGTTGAATAATCCCACTTGATCCAGTCTGTGTAATTTAGATAAGTCAAAGAGCCAAGGACGTGATAAAGAGGAAGTGTGACACATTATTGTATTACCTGAGGTACACTTTAAAAAATATTCGTTTTTTTCCCGGATTTTTTCCGTGTATTTGACGGTTTAAAGCTGTTTTGTTGACAAAACGGTTTTTCACCGTTTTTCGCTCCAGCTATAAACGGTTTAAAACCGTCAGTTCAAATTCTATTTTTCGTCATACGGTATTGCTTTCCGTACGATAACTTTCCATTTTCTTAAATGTAATTTTATTGCACTCATTTCATGTTTTTAATAGGGTTCCATCTCCGTAACCTTAAAACACGTGTTCTGGCAATAGTTGATTTTTACACCACTAGGTGGCGCCACTAGAGCTACAGTGACTTTAAAACTCAAATAGATTATTTTTACTCTATTTTATGAAGTCTCCGGTGGTCTAGTGGTTAGAGCGACTGCCTTTTATTTCTATGAACGCGGTTTCGATCCCCGGCTCGGAGGAGTTAGAAGTTTTGTCACCATCTTGCATCGAAATCGTCCAAGTAAGTTCAATTAAAAATTATATTAATTAAACTAATTGAAATTAATAATTAAGCCTTGATTAATTAATATTCCTAATTGATAATACACATCAGCACATTTCAACTCAACTGGAACAGAAGCAGAAAAACAACTCAACTCAGTCGATGACGTCACTTACTTCGATGACTTAATTTTTACGGAGAAAACTTGATTTCATACGGTAAAAAACCGTTGTGCCTACGGATTTACTTCGTAACTTTTACAGTTTTGAACAACCAACCCAGCTGCCAGTTTAAAACCGTAAATTTTACGGGATTTTTTTTACAGTGTAGAAGTCTGACTTTAGCTCCAGGATATGAAGGTATTGTCTGTCCGCCACGAGAACTCTGCTTCCTAAGTTGTCGCGTTGACGGAGATCGCTATAGAAACAGGTTTTTATAGGAGGAATCCATTTCTAGTAGGTGGAAGTTCACGAATGATGTACTCTTTTCACCGCCGCAAACCCAAAAATAAAATAAAACCCCGACTTCCATCGGATTCCTCCTATTCGAAATGGATCTTCCCTAACATAACCAGTCGCTATAGCGATCGCCGTCAACTAGACAACTTGGCAAGCAGAGTTCTCATGGCGGACAGGCAGTAAGTTGCCTTTCTGGAGGAGTGTCAGGGGAAACTCGCCCGCATTTATTTTCCACTTGGAGGAAAACCAGGGATGTAGTGGAGCCGAAACGCTGTTCCGCACAGCTTTTTTTTTTCACTTCAAAAAAATAAGAAAATATTGTGAAAACGTCCTTAAAACAGAGCCATTTTTGTCACCCACGTTAGAGCGTTCAGGCACTGCTTATTTTGCGACTACACCACTGAGGAAAACTATAAGAATCTCCAGTAACCAGACCGATAGCAGCGAGCAATTCGCTACTACAGCGAACATTGGTCTACTGGTTTTCGAATAATGTTGGTTAAGAGCACAGTCAGGATAGAAGGCATGACCTTCTTCCTCGGAGTCAAATTATTCAGCCATACCTTGCTTTAACATCCTAGGTCACAGGTGGGCTTATAAAATGCTCTAAGTTAATTGTGAAAATAGTCAATCGATTTCTTTCTTTAAAAATAATTTTTGAATCCTGCATTTTTAAAAAGAATCAAAAAAAATTTCAGGGCAATGAAACTTTCTATAAAGCTTTTAACAGCGAGAGTAGGAAACACTATTGCGTAATTGTCTATGGTATGTGACAACGAAACCCCGGCTTGCTAAATTTTTCTTTTACATAACAAGATGGAAATTTTAATAGTATAAAAAATTCTTTTATTAATCAAAAACATTTTTATTGCAGTGATACGAAAGTAAATGCCGAATGTGGAGAAGTTAGAGATATTTAGTTAGTAGGTAAATGGTTAGACTAAAAATTAATTTATCTTCTTTCCGAGTTTGAATCGTAATCTCGAAGGCCAGTAGACCCTTTCAAGGCTTCTAAAGAGGTTTTTCAATTGCCCAGTTAAGTTGCGTCAGAGGATCTAGCAACAATTTTGAAGGATATTCGAAAAATATAGTTCAGTTTTTCGAGTCGAGTTGCGGCAATGGATCCAGCAAAATTTTTTAACGGTATTCGAAAGATATCGTGAAGTTTTTAGTCTTTTCCGTCAGTCTTAAAAAGGATATTGCTGGAATTCAGTTTTCTTGGCTTTTACGTGGAAATAATAGTAAAAACGTCATAGGAATTAACGTCTTAAATTAAAATATTAATACGTCTTCAAGAAATCATCAAGTAATCTAACAGATGCATTTCAATCCATACTTTTTCTTTGAATCAATGTGAGATTTCTTGAATATAATGCAACTAGCAGAATAGAATTTGATACCGAGCCAAAAATGATCTTTTATCCATGCGAGATTCAGAAAAATAAATAAACTAGAAAAAGAACATCATTAGATTATGATTTGGGGACATTCAACTTCGATTCTTGGATCGAATTAAGAGCCCTCCCTTGTACTGAAAGAGCTTTTTATCTTTTTTCAGATTGAATACTTATAAGTTATCAAGTCAAAACTTGAGCTTATTCTGAGCATTTTAAAAGTCGACCTGCTTCAGTTTGTTGTTTTTTTAAAAAAGATATAAATTTTTAAATCTGAGGAAAACTTTTGTTTCACCCCACTGTGATGAAAACTTTTTTTCTTCTTCTTCTCTTTTACCACTTTTTCTTTATTTTTTAAAAATTCTGTTGCTTCTTTTCTTTTATTAGTTTCGGATGTTAATATAAAAAGATTGAAAAGGTCCAACTCCGACCGTCACAGTTAAAAGAAAAAAATATTTCCCTTCGATGAAGCAAAAAAAAAAGCAAAGTAACCTTTGGAACTTGATTAAGGTTGAACCTTCAAAGTCATGCCCATAAAAGATTTCGAACTGAATCGACTCCCTACAGACTTTGTTTTTTTGTCTTTATACAAGTTTTGTTAGGTTTATTTCGATAGTTCTTGAATATTGTGGAATCTCGCTTAACGAACGTAATTCGTTCCAGGATCCTACTCGTAATGGGAGAATATGAAATTTCTCATCCTAAAAATAGCAATGAAGGTTTATTTTTTAAAATTTAGCAGATTCAATAAAAAATTGCATTACTTATTATTATTGTTTATCTATTAATTACTGTTATAATTATTACTGTTTATCTATGTATTATTCAGCATAATTAATAAATAAGAAATAACTAACTTTATTAAATAAAATAATAATAACTGCAATTAAAAATTTTAAATAGTTATAAAAATAATAATTTTAATAAATAAGTAATTCTAATATACAGCACTTTGAATGCAACTACTATAAAATAAAGCTACTAATTAAACAGTCTAATTCATATCTAACAAACTCAAAGTTTTTAAGAAATCGAAAATTTTTAATGGTATTTTTTGATCGAATTCATAATACAGCGGTAAAATCCTAGAGCGAATCCAGGTACTTAAAAAAATATTCACTTACGATCATTTAGGTCGCAATACGTATTTAAGTTAAGAAAACAATTTAGAAGCAAAAATTTTCTGCATTTTTTTTTTGTTTGTTTTGACTTCAAACTAACTGATTTCAGTTAGTTCCAGTAGTTCAATAATTCAGTAGATATTCGAATTATAGTGATATTTTAACATTATATTATCAGGAAGTTCATAGTAAAAAAAAAAAAAATCGAATTACTGAAAAGTTTGTTGGAATTAAAATTTTCGAATTAGACAAATTCGTCTGCATGAGCAAATTCGACTTCAAAATTCTACGCAAAAATGTCCAATTCTTCCTTACCTGTTACGGAAGAAACCATATCAAGAAGACGCTGACGTTTTTTCGCGAATAGAAGAGGGCTTGAACTTAAAAATATCCAGGTGTAGACACTGACGTTTTTTACTGTACACTTCACACAAATCCTTTCTGAGCCGGACTTCTTTGAGGGTCAGAAAAAAGAACATATTGTTCAGGAACGAGTGCAAACAAATTAACTGAACCTCAGTCATTCGGCAGAAGAGAGAACAAATTGACGTCACTGAAGGAAATGTTGTACGAAAAATTGTCCTATTAAGAAAGCCGCCTGATAGGATCAAATGTTTTATGCCTCAATTTATTACAAACTTGAGGAAATATCAGAACTTATAAGATGTTTAATATTCTCCTACATCATTACTGATGAACGATTGTTATTAAGAAAAACAGTGCTTTGGATATATTCAAATTCCACTGATGTGGAATTTCTGTCATTTAAATTAGAACTTAGCATTTGTATGCGGATATGTCTTGTAATTTGATTAACGTCTTTATAATTTTTGATATTATTCTTCTCTTCTTTTTAATGGCATCTTTTAAAGTTTCCCACAAAAATCATTAAGAAATACACATCTTGTTTCCATGAAAATGTCATACGACATGAAATACGTCTTTAGTAATATAAAATTAAAAGTACAAATTCAAAGTTATCTTCATACAGCGAAATTATGCTCCAACGAAGAAAGTTGGGGCTGGAAATTAAATATTTAATCTGTAAAACTATGACGAATAGCGGGAAAAAATGCAAATGCAAAACGGTAGACTGTCACGATTTAGCATAAAATTACCCTCTTCATACATTAATAATTTACAAGCTGTGAAATTGTAGCATTTCGAGCGCACATGACTGTAATTACTGAAACTGAGAAAGTCATCTTATGTTTTCTTTCCTCATAATATCATACTTCTGAAAATAATAGATATACAACACATAAATTAAAATTAAAAAAGAAAGAAAAGTATAGATAAAAAATACTTCTGAAAATATTTTTTACTAAAATGTTAGATTCAATTATTAATTTGCATTCGTCTTAAAATATCATAATTCTTTATTCGTTTTGTGACCTAGTTGTAATGGTGATCGTATGTTTCTTCTAAGTTATTATAGTTATGTGGAGGGTTGTTTTATGTCAAATAGGTGGTTCTACAATTTTGTAATTATCTTTATCTCTATCTGTCGCAGTTTTTGAGATAAAATAACTAACTTCCTTGTTTCGTCACTAGGACCGCTATGATAGCTCTCAGAAGACAGCGTATGGCCACATTTACTATAAAAATACCTTATTAGTATTTCTAGTTGGAGCGCAATTTTACTATATAAACATGTAGGTATACACCTTGTATAAAAATAAATTCTGAAAAAAAAATACCATTTAATTGTTGCCGGTAGTTTGACTGAAAACTTCCAATTATTCTTTCTGTCTAAAGTTTAGCTTTTTGATTGAACCAAACAATGAAAATTTTCATAGTAATTTTTGGTGAATCATGAATTCTAACAAATTCATTTCCTAAATCTAAATGAAAAAAATTCCTACGAAAATAAAGTTGCGCACTCTTAAAGTTAATTTTGCGAGAGATGTAATTACAATAATTTGAGATACAGTAAAACTATTAATTTTACCTTAAAAAGGAATAGACTTTTAACCTTACCTTTCATTTCTAGTCTTAAAAGAAGATTCTTAGTCTTAAAAGAAGCTAGATGAAGGAAAGAAGAAGTTTGTTGCAACATAAACAAATATCTTTCTTTCTGATACTTGCGTCACAAGAATTCACAAATTTTCAGCAAGATAGAATATCAAAATCGGCATTCACCAAGTATTCATAGAATTATTCTCCATAGTGTTTTTTTTAAAAATCCAATCACATTTTTGATGGAAAAAAATCCCAAGAGTATTCACATTTATCTCAGATTAAAAACAATTTACTTTCATAAAAACGATAGAAGCATTAATTTTGTACAATTAGCAAACGATAATTATGAGACAAATATTTACTAGCGAAGAACAGACGAAATATACGAGAAATACATAATAATTTAATATTTTAAATTCTGATAAATTATTTTCATTCATGAAATATCAAAGTAACAATTTTCCTTTTGTTGCTGAAATAAATTTATAAATAAACTTCTTTTTTAAACTAAATTATTTCTGATCAAAATTAAATTTAATATAGTTCTTTCAACATAACCAGAAGTTTATCAGTGCAATAGAGAAATTCTCATTTTATGCATCTTTATAAGAACTGGAAGGATAATTATTTATATAGAATTTTTGCTGAAGGAAGTTCTCATGTTTCAAGGCCCACATTCCATTATAGAATGGAAAAATATTACAGATGCAATTTTCAATACAATTGTTTCAGTATTTGGCAGCGATTGTTACGAAGTAAACAGGTTCCGAGATCTTTATTCCGCCCTTGAGTTTCACAAAAATTCTAAAGACAGATAAAATTCCTACTATAGATTATGATTCAGTTTTATGTTCTTACCAAATTTTATAAATCTTTTTTTTTAAAGTAAAGCGATTTTTCCTCTTCTATTTTCATGAATTGCTGACCCCTGGAACTTGTTAAAAACTGTTTCAACTCAATCCTCTAGTTTTGATATAAAAAATGCCAATAAGGAATTCATAAAATTGCTGAAAGCAATGGCTGAAGGAAAAATAAATAAAATAGTTTGTATTTTTTTGCCTCCGTCGCAAATTGCACTTGCAGAGAGCTGTTTTCCCAATGGTTTAAAAAATTTCGCAATCTAAAAATGAGATCAAACACAAAATTTTTTATACTGTATGCAAACACCGAATTCGCATCACTTGGAAAAGGGCTGAACTTAATGTTATTGGAAATATGTTTGGTGTTTAGAATATTATGAAGGAAATGTTTACCGTTTATTAACGAGAAATCCAGAAGCAGGTTGGGAAAACATTTACGACAGTTGCCTTTCGTGCCCTATCGCTGTACAACTTCATGTTCCATTGTTATTTTTAACAAATCACCTCAATTTTTTTCTTTGGAAAAAAGCCATTAAATAATACATTACAACATTATATAACATGATGAATTTGGGCAATTTGTTATTTGATGCGAATAAGGAAATATATGAACTTAACTAAATTGTGGACATTATCAATTTCTTTGTTTATTTAATACCTAGAATTAAGGCGCTGTTGCAAGTTAATAAGTTTTGGGATGGTGCATGTCACTCAGAACTACAATATTTCCGACATTGTTACTGTTTAGGAAATTATTGTATAGAAGCTAGTCGATTAAGATAAGGTTTGATGTAGGGTGAGAGGGTAGATGTTCATACATTTTATATGTGCATAACAGAAAAATCGTTGTCAAAATTGGTGATACAGCGGAAAGGGTGTAATTATTTCTGCTCTAAGTACTGCCAAACACTTTGTATTATTTATCGTAGTGGAACTTGACTAATTCGGAGCTAGCGTGACCAGAGTAAAAATTCGAATTAAGAAAAACTGGATCTAAAAATGAATACAGTAAGACAAAACGATAATTGTAAAGCTAAAATAGGTAGTAAGGATTAATGTTTAAAGTTTCACAGTTTTAATAAATATGAATATTTAATAAATAAATAGTAAATGATTTTGATTAAAGGAGTGATGATAATTATCACTAAAAATTTTAGTTTTAAAAATAATAAGTTAAGTGAAATATGTAAGTAACTTTAAACAAACAGTATACAACAGTTTGAATACAACAAATGGTACAATAAAGTTTCAAAATAAACAGTACAATTCACATCTAACGTATTCAAATTTGTTGAAAAAGTCAGAAATTTTGATTGAATAGTGTACAGCAGAAAAGCTCTCGAGAGAATTACAGGCCTTAAAAATTATGCACTGACCATCACTGAGGACTGTAATTAACTATTAAAAGACATTTCAGAAATAAAAACATTTTGACTTCGAATCAACCAAAATAACTTGGAATTATAGAAAATATTTTAATATTATGTAAATAAGAAATTCAAGTGAGACTAGAGAAAAATTCGAATTAGACAAGTTCCACTGTATTAGCAAATTTTTATTTAATTAATTGTTTTTTATTTATTGATTGTACAACCAGTTTAGTAGCGACAATGTTGTTGAGGTTTTAAAATTCAGAACAAGTTTTCATTAGCACTGTCATTTAGAAAAATTAGTAATATTGTGTTATGAATTTGAGGCATAGTAACGCAGATTGAAATTTCATTTTTACCTTCCATATGTTATAAGAAAAGCCTATGCTTAAGTGTGCCTATTTTAGAAGAGTGTGGACAATATAGAATAGATGTAGCACAATCCTTTGTCCTTTTACAAAGATCAATCTTTACTAGTAGTATGAGTTTACAGGGTGGCTACAGAAACTGTGTACAAAATTTCCCCGAGTTTTCCCTGATTAAACTTACAACATTTCCCTGATTTACGGCTACTATATTAGTTTCCTGGTTTTCTCCCTGCTCAGAATCACTGTATGTGTACAATATACATTATTAAAAATACTTTTACCAGTTAATTAATATGAAAAAATATTTTTATGAAATTTAATTTTTTAAAAATGGAATAAACATCCTAAAATAATCTATTAAAACAATATATTACATTTCTTATATGTAAAAAATACTGGAAATTTTAACAAAATACTTTGCTTCTAAAACTGCATAAGAATGCTAAGAAACATTAAAACTACTCTTTGCAACACAAGTTAAATTATATTAACAGTAGATGTTATTATGATCTTTGCCCAAAACTATTAAACAGTTCAATAAATAATTAATGCTCTTTTCATGAGTACCAGAATAACATATTGCAGCATAAATATAAAAATAGTATAATTATACGTACCTAATAATATATATTTTAGCAAAGATTTAAACAAGAGAAACTGC
>BGPR01031826.1:0-17829 GCA_013235015.1 Araneus ventricosus | reverse complement strand
TGTTATATACTAAACATTCCTATAGTTTCAACAAGGACATCTCAGAATGACTAATGTATACATCGTTGTGGAGTAAAAGCTGAAAGCCTTGTTTAGGATATCGAAGGGTAAATACGGCACTCCCAGGTCTAATCCCCGGGCAGTGGAAATTTGATATTTCCATCCGTCAGCCGCTCTGGAAGTTATCGATTTCAGAAATGGACGCTTGTCGCTTGATTCCCAGACCACGTAAGGCAACTTTTCCAGTCTCTCTCCGGTTTTACTGTCTGTTAGAAAAGTATTCGTTCATTGATTTTCGCTTCGGGCACACCACACAGTTCGTTCTCACTTCGTCGGAAGAGCGTTTCCGCTGGAAATTTTATGCGACAGATGTGGAAACATTTTGTGTTGAGATTAACAAGATTCCATGTCGAGTTGGTTTAAAAAGTTAGCAATGAAGCTTTTTTTTTCTCAAACGTGAATAAATTTTAAGAAGTGGTACACTAACTCGATTTCTTTGATTATAAATAGTTTCTACAATAATTTACAAGATTAATTTCGGAGCTAGAATGGTATATCATTCAAAGTCAATAAATGAATAAAAATTGCTTAATATTTTTTTCTAAGCACTGTTTCATTTAATTTATTTTTCAAATTTCTTTCTGCCTTAGGTGTTTATTTTTTTATAAACATTTGTTAGTAAAATTAATCAGGTATGAGGGAAAAGGTCGTGTCCTATAAAAAACAGGATTTCTTCCCTTTTCCAGCAGCACAGATGAGTCGAGACTCTTGGCAAGATGTTAAATGTGGACCCTTTCTTCATCTTCCCAGTTTGACTGACAGCCCCCATCATTTTTTTTTCTTGAAGATTGATTTCAGGAAGAAGATCGGAGCCTTAACAGATAGTGGGTCTCTATCGTTAACACATAATCGATTTACAGCTTACATGAAATACATATCGCAATTTAATATTATTGTGAGAAATGAAGGTTCCTTATTTTTGCTCTTGCGAGTGTTTGAATAGATTTACAGCTTACATGAAATAGATATCGCAATTTAATATTATTGCGAGAAATGAAGGTTCCTTATTTTTTCTCTTGCGAGTGTTTGAATAGATTTACAGCTTACATGAAATACATATCGCAATTTAATATTATTGCGAGAAATGAAGGTTCCTTATTTTTGCTCTTGCGAGTGTTTGAATAGATTTACAACTTACATGAAATAGAAATTGCAATTTAATATTATTGTGAGAAATGAAGGTTCCTTGTTTTTGCTCTTGCGAGTGTTTGAATAGATTTACAACTTACATGAAATAGAAATTGCAATTTAATATTATTGTGAGAAATGAAGGTTCCTTGTTTTTGCTCTTGCGAGTGTTTGAATTAAAGTTTAAATGTCAAGATTTGCTGTAATTTCCTGTTCAAGACCAGACCAGTCAATCTTTCTTGGGCAATGTTCGATGAAGAGTATTATTTTATGAATGCACTTGAATTGAAAAATGAAAACCATTTTCAAAAATTAATCGTAAATTTTTTATTTAAAATTGCTAATAAACTGCTCAAATAATTTTTTTTTGTCTACACCTAAATGTTTCTTATTCTTCTTCAAAATTCAATGGCACTGCTAAAACCTCAGACATTTTTGTCGCTTCAACCAGCAATTTTTTTGCTTCGTCATCATTTCAAATCTTCATTAAGAATAAAATCCATCAGCCCAAATACATTTTTGTTTTCTGGACCAGTGACCTTTTGTTGCCCTGGCCTTAAGCGGTTGTATAGGTTCACCTAATGGTAAAGCAGACTCTGGTAATAAATATAGACAGCTAACGTAATCTTATGTAACAAATAATAATCATGAAATTAATTCTGAACATTTCAATTGTCAAGCTTTGAAATTAAACTCGGCATTAAATTGAAATTCATACGAAGGATGGGTAAGTCAGTTAGTGTTGCATATTTCACAAGATTCCCGATGAACGTTAAAGAATACTGCATTCGTCACTTTGACATGAAAACAGTTCCGTAACAGAATGATTGGCATCATGCTCACCCAGATACATTAAATACGCCTCCAATTTAATTTCGGAATCCATTGCATATTGTAACAAAAATCTTTCTGTGGGTGTATGGTGTAAACAGTCCAACACGCAAGATAATGGAGAATGAAGGTTTATTCACAAATATGCAGGAAAACACGTAGCACAGGTAACAGGAAACAATAGATTTTGAACAGATTAGCAACGTAAACAGGCAATGATTCACAAGTCATAACAGTTCAGCACTTTGAGATTTAGCACAAAAACAGTCAGCAAATCACTAATAACGACAATAAAAGCACTTTCATTAGCGCTCAGCTTACTGGTTTTCTAACTCGTTCCGCAGACGAAACTCCAAAGTTGTTCTATTCGATCAACAACTACTGCTCTGTGACCCAACTGTGGTTCTTTTATAGCCTCCCCGACGGGCCGAGACGTCACGTGGAATCATCTCGTACATTCAAGCGTATCTCTTCTCCTAATAGAGATATCGAGAAAAGGCTCGCATTTCCTGGAATCTTCGAATTGTCACCAAGGTCGCCAAATCTGTCGCCAAGGTCAGGAGTCCAGGCCTGGCTGCTACCAGTCATCCCATACTTACCCCCCCCTTAAAACTCTCTTCCCAACCATAAGACTAACACTGCTGGGAAGCGATTTTCCATGTTCGTAACAATATCTTCCAACGGGAAATATGACGTCACATTATAACACAATGTGTAGCTAAATGTTAGACGATAAGCGTAGTTATGTTTGTCAAATGACCTGCGACGTAGCATGAATTCGACCCATTTCATCATGTTTAGTAGTTCAGATGCAGAAAGAGGGATGTAAGTCATTGAAATGATGTATATGTTTAAAAAATCAATCTCTCTTGCAGGTTTCCATAGCAACGAGAGGTTTTTATGTACCAAGTTTTTTTTCTATATTTTTTTTAGAAATTCTCTTGTATTTTTGATGAAGAAAGCACGTGCAAAAACTTAAGAAAGCAACAAAATAAAAAAGTATTGAAATAGGTAATCATGGAAAGCTGGTTCATTAAAAAAATAAATAAAAATAGGATTAGTTTCACAACCCAACACCTATTTTTCTTATGAATGAGAAACATAATTTTTTTTTCGATCTGGGTATGGAGATTTTTTTCCCCTTAAGAATGGAAATTTTTATTTCAAGACTGGTTATTTTTTTTTCAACATCCGTACGTTTTTCTTTTTTTTTTACTAAGGTACATTTTACCAGGATATTGTATTCTGTAGAAAATTAACAAGTAGAAATTTTTATCATGTAATTAAAGGAAGGAAGCGAACTCTTTATTTACCACATTCACTTAATAGATACTTTTTAATTTTGTTTTTTAACCATTAGATAAGTTTTGGTGTAGAATAATGCTGGGAATGAAGAAAACTCTTCTTAATTAATTAAAATTACTTAATTAATTTAATTAATAATTAAAAAATAATTACTATTTGCTATTGGAACTCCATTCTCCGTGTTATTGTGAATTCTGTGAAGAAAAGGGGCGATATTCCTGAGAAATAAACGAGATTGAAGTACCGTCAGTAGATAAAGGGTTAAAAATTAAAGTAAGACATTTTGTTTGACTTATATGTCTTAATATACCGAATCTCCAAATAAAATACACGTAAATTTTACTGGATGATGTGTCAAGTATTTATTATTATTAACTGTCTATGGAAATACCTACGTAATCAAAAAAAATTAATATTTAGCCTGTCAATGAAATGAATATTTAAAATTCACTGATTGTATGGGATAGAAACACTGTGCAGTGCAGATCAAGAATGTAATTTCCTATCTATCCATCCAAGACTAATCTTTCAATAACGTCGATTTGTTGCAGTTGATGGTGACACGCAATGAGCAGACAAAATGAAGCGAAATGGTGTCACTCTTTTGAATCGGGAAGAGAGGCAGTTTGTGCCAAGCTCACATAGCCTCCAAACTCAACATGCCAAGCAAAAATTCAAGTGTGGTGCCTCCTCCCTCCCCCTATATATCTATTATTTGGCCTCCTAGCGGCTACTTCCTTTTTCACACAACTGAAGGAACACTTCTTTGGAAGAAGTGTAGTTCAGTTTAGTTATATCAACGTCCCGTTTCAAAGCAGGACGAGGGCTATTTTGAGACATAGTTCGCAATTTTGAACCGCGATCAAATGATGAGGCCGACAGATGAGCTGGCACTCAATTTTCCAAATTTGCGCACCAGAACAGCGGGAATACGTTTTACCCACAAGGTATGATTTAACGTGCAAAAGGCCAACCTAAAAGGCGGATCTTCAGTGGAATCGGGTTTCGAACCTGGAGCCCTCTGCCTCCCAAGCCGAGACCTTACCACTAGATCATTGCGGAATAAGGTTGTCTTCAGACCATGAAGTCAAGGCAGTTACTAAGAAGTCAGGGCAGGGACAAGTTTATTTATTTTTTATTTTTCTGATCAACCTACGTATAATACAACCTTAACTCATTAAATGCCAAAACTCTATTTTTTTTCCTTTTTCAATATATATATATATTGAAAATCTATATCTCCGTATAATGTCTCCGTATCTCCGTTTAGGTTACAAGCGAGAGTGCCCAGAAAAATCCCTGTATTCTCTCGGATAAGGGAATAACATATGGACACGTGATCAAAGTAAAGGGAATATTGGGTATTTTTAATAAGTTACGTAGGCGTTTCAGGGAAAAAAGTTTGGTGCCAAAGAGACGCCGTCATGATTTTCTGTCGGCACGTGAAAGCAATTAAGTATTCTTTTAGTAATAAATATGCCAAAATGAGAGATTTAATATACCTCCAGAGCGGGAAAAGAACGAAACTGGAGTTTTAGAAAAGTGATTTTGGAATACATTAAGATTTTAAAATATATAATATTAGAATTAGGAATAAAATTAAGTGAGATTATTATATACATCAACGTCATGAAAATCAATCAATGTTAATTAAATGGAAAGACTATAGTTTATCGGTAAAAGCGTATAGATGCTCATCAGGGGTAAATAATGCGGAACTGTATTCCGTATATAGCTCTTGGCATTATAACTGCTAAGACTTTGAATTGGTAAGCATTTAGTTATATTTCTTCGTTCTTATCTTGAAATATTTTGGAGATTTACTCCTATACTTTTTGCTATTTTCAACAATTGGCTTTCGCAGAAGGTTGGCGCCTTTAAAATTCGAATTAATGCGACATAATCGATTCTCAAGATCGATTGGCATTTGATTGTTGGGATTCCAATTCTGGGTTGTCTTTTTCATAGTAATAGTTTATAATCAAATTATCTTTCTGTATTTCATTGTATGATTATTAATAAGGTAACATTATTTTATATTTAAATTTAATTATTGGTTTAATAGGTGTATATACTGAAATTGTTATTTGAGTTTTAATTGTTTCTAATATATATATATATATATATATATATATATATATATATTGAAAAAGGGAAAATTAGAGCACCAGTTATTCATCTGTACTTGCCAATTTGTTTCTGCACTTTTTTGAACGGAATATCGCTATTAATTCGAAATCAGCCTTTAGATTCGTTGATGACATTATTTTTAACCATAAAGATTTCAATATAACTAATAATAATCTGCATCCAAATAACTTAAATTAATCCAAACCAATAGCTATCGAGAACCAGCTATTTTTCTGGACTTAATTATTGATTGCGAAAATACTTTAAAAATAGATATTTATGACAAAAGAAGAGTTTAAATTCAATGTCAATAGATATATTTTTTGGAACTCAAATACCTCTTCTAAAATTTACGAAAACACTATCATTAATCAACTCATAAGGATCAACAAAACATGCAATGATAAAGATTCAATCAAGAAACAAACTCAACACCTTATAAATAACCTAAATAGTAATAAAATTTCTACCTCCTTCTACGAACTTTTAATTAATGGCTTTAAGATGTAAGTACAGGATTGCAAATTAGAGCTGTTGCAGGGTCTCTCAAGCCAGACAGGTCTAATGCGATTGCCTCGAAAACGCATCTTTCAGTCATTTATTAATGGAATTCAAATTCAAATATTATTTAACACTTAGCGTTTTCTCCTTAATTTTTCAATACACTCTTTTGTTGTCGTTTTCCATTTTTTTCATCTCCATTCCTTAATTTTCATCGTTTTCTCAATCTAGATCGCTTTCATCTTTGTTTCCGTTGGTATCTTAATCTTAATCGAAACTCCCCCCAACCTTAGAATTTTGGCGCAAAAGAAAGCAACTTGATATTTCATAAACATCCGGACCCTACGCGACGCGTTCCGTTCAGTTCTTTGTCCAATCTCACGTCGGCCAATTCCCTCAGTTTTGGGTACGTAAAATAATTTCTAATATTTGGTATTTCATTCGAATTCGAATTCTTGGTCTATCATAATGCTCGGGGTGAAGGCAGTGCTTTCAGCTTTTTGCCAACATTGTTCGCAGAAAGCATTATGATTTCTCTAATTTTTTAGCGGTTGGTATAGATTTTATTTATCTACCCCTGATGAGCATCTATACGCTTTTACCGGTAAACTACAGTCTTTGTTTATCCATTTAAATTTAGCATTTATTGATTTTCATGACTTTGATATATATATATATATATATGTTATTCCAAATTCTAATATTATATATTTTAAAATCTTAATGTATTCCAAAATCACTTTTCTAAAACTCCAGTTTCGTTATTTTCCCGCGCAGGAGGTATATTAAATCTCTCCTTTTGGCATGTTTATTACTAAAAGAATATTTAATCGCTTTCACGTGCCGACAGAAAATCATGACGGCGTCTGTTTGGCACCAGACTTTTTCCCCTGAAACTCTTACGTAACTTATTAAAAATACCCAATATTCCCTTCACTTTGATCACGCGTCAATATGTTATTCCCTTATCCGAGAGAATACAGGGATTTTTCTGTGGACTCTCGCTTGTAACCTAAACGGAGATGTACGTATCCACCACTCTCATATCGATAATAAAAAGAAATTAGTTAATTACTGGGCCTGCGTTTATTTTCAACGACTACAACCACGGATACGTTATATATATATATATATCTGTGTGTGTGTGCAATAATAATAACATATTTATTCATAAGTAAAACAACCTACACATCTAATATCCATTTCAAGAATTTTAAATTATGACATAACTAAATTTAAATTAATCCAATAATCAAAATTATTAAATGAATGCCAAACGTACCTATAGAAAGTTTTTGGACAAATCATATTAATTCTGTTACTATTAAGACTAAATGAATAATTGAAAAAGACAATCCAAATATGGAGTTTTCAACAATTTAAGTGATCAGCTCGACTTTGGACGAGCTTCTCATTTTAAAATCTTGATTTTATTTGCGCAAAACCATCAATGAGACCAGTTGTTCAAAACATAAAGGGTAAATTACCCTAAATATGCAGAAGAAAGAGGGAAAAGTGTCTTAAATCTAAATTACATATTATCAGAAAAATATCTAACAATTGTTTAACAAACATAATATATTGCACATTATTCTAAATTGCACTAAATCAACTAATTCCACATCGAAGATATAAATATATTAACAAGGAATTAATGAATGAAAGTGTGCGAAATTTATTTTACCGCCAACACACACAATATATCCATCATATATAAGCCACTCTTAAAGATTCAATACATAGTCCTCATAAAATATTCATATTCTTAAAAATTAATGATAGGTCTTAAATTTTATTAAAATGTCATATATAAGTTAAAATTATAGAGAATAATTTACAAACCAAAATTTCTAAAACACATGCTAATTATTTAAGAAATTATATTGAACGCTTTTATAGAGGAACTATAAGTGGCGCCACCTATATTCAGGAAATTGAATTATCTCAATTATATATATAAATATATATATATAAAATATGTAATAATCTCAATTAATTTTATTTCAAATTCTAACATTATATATTTTAGTCTTAATGTATTCCAAAATCACTCTTCTTAAACTCCAATTTTGTTCTATTTCCCGCGCTGGAGGTATATTAAATCTCTCGTTTTGGCATATTTATTCCTAAAAGAATATTTTAATCGCTTTCACGTGCCCACCGAAAATCATGACGCGTCTCCTTGGCGCTAGACTTTTTCCCTAAAACTCTTACGTAATTTATTAAAAATAGCCAATATTCCCTTCACTTTGATCACGTGTTATATTGTTATTCCCTTATCTGAGAGAATCGGGGATTTTCTGTACATACATTTACAAAAAACCTCAACTAAGATGTTGGTATGTCCGTCACTCTCCAACATATTTTTATAATAAAGCAAATTGTTAACTACTCGGCTGTTTTATGACTGCAACAACGAAAAACATTATATAATAATATATATAATATATATATAAGAAGCAAAACATAATAGAAAAACAAAAAAATAACAAACTTTCATATCAAATTCAAAAAGATGAAAAAACGAATTGAAATTATATCCGAGTTTTTCATTTTACGTTTTATACTTTTCATTTTACGATTTATACTCTCTCTCTCTCTCTCTCTTTAGTTATAATAAATAGTTTTAAAACTTCTGTTATAACCGAAAGAATTTAATTATACATTATTGAATAATAGATTGCATTAAATTGCAGATAAAGTAATTCGTTCGAACAATTTCCAATTTAAAATTTTCAAGCAAGCAAAACAGCTAAAAGCTGAGCTTAAGTAGATTTCATACTATTTATAGCTTCTTTCTGTTTAAACATATTCGACCTAATAACTCTTTTATTTCTTGCTAAATAAGTGATGTTAGGAGCTTATTTGGAATGCTTATGCATTTGTAGAGTAATTAATTCGCATAATCTAATCTTGGATATTGAATTAGGTTAACTGGGATAATTTTTTGTAACCTCTGGAATGTGCATTCGCATAGCAAAATACGAAGAAGTGTGTAAAAAAAACTGAAAAACTGTGGACTAATGGAATTGGTGTTTTGTTGATGGTTATTATAGTTAATTTATTTAATCATAATATAACAGTCTTTTGTTTCGGTGGATCATGCCAGATGTTACAAAATAAATTCATTCAACAAATTGCTTTATAAAAATAACAAATGTCACGCATGGAATAAAATACTTATTTATAACCGAAGTGTTGTGTGAATTTACGTGAACTGACAGGAAGGCAATGGATTGTTGCAATCATCATTATTTTTACTATTCTTTTAGAATTTGAAGTGGAAAAGAATTTATATATATATATATAGTTAAATATTTCAAATAATCAAAACTTTATATACATATATTAATCTAAAAATTAAAATTAAAATCTCTCGCTCTATATATATGCTCTTAGTATCTATAGTATTTTCAATTTTTTAGATATTATTTTAGATTTAGTTATTTTGTTTTATTAATAACTTTTTAGTTTATGAATTGCATTTTGATATGTCTTATTTACTTTGTTTTTGTATGTTGATATAAAACAAGTTATGTTTTGGTTTATATATATATATATATATATATATAATTCGAAATAAATATTACAATTCGAAATTAATGCGACATAATCGATTCCTAAGATCGATTGGCATTTGATTCTTGGAATTCCAATACTGAATTGTCTTTTTCATAGTAATAGTTTATAATCTTAATTATCTTTCTGTATTTCATTGTATGATTATTAATTAGGTAACATTATTTGATATTTAATTTTAATTATTGGTTTAATAGGTGTATATACTGAAAATGTTAATTGAGTTTTAATTGTTTGATATATATATATATATATATATATATATATATATATAATTCATATATTTATAAAAATTATTTTATAAATACACTCCTTCAAGAGAAGTTAACATAGATCAATTAATGATCTAATCTGAACATAGATCAGTTAATGAATTGATATTTTTAAAGCTCGCCTCCTGCTTGGCTATTGAACCAAAAGATCCTTACCGTCTGACCGTCGGAATGCCACTAGATGAAATTGACTGTAAGTTTATAAAAATAAAGAGATACAGTCTTTATATAGAAAAGACGAAACGATGCCATTCTCAATCTCAATGATTTGTTAAAATAATAAGTGCTAACTTTGGATTTCGATTGTTTTCAGGTGATTCGAACACTCACAGATGCTGGTGTAAACACTTGCTTAATCAGGAACCGAGAAGAAAACTGGACGAAAACTCAATGCTTAGGAATGGTAAAATATATCCAGACGTTATTTTCGACATGTTGGCTTTAGCATCAAAATTAGCAAACATCTTTTACAGACGTTTAGATTAAGAATCTCGGTCTTTCTTTATCTTAAAAAAATCACCTTCCTCTTCCTTTAGTAGTAAGTTCTTGAAATTCGAAAGAGTAGTTAAAAATTTCTTTTTGAAACAAAAGATTTTGTAACAGGATAAACATATTGCCCTGCAACTTAAAGAAATTGATTTAAGTGCAATTAAAAGTAAAGAAATGAGATTTAAATGTCATTGATTAAAAATTAATGGAAGGGTTTAAATTACCTAAAAGCATTTTTATACACAAAGAAACAAAAGAATGAAATTTAAGAACCCAAAAAATTAATGCTAAACCTTTCTTTGATTAATACGATTAATTTTTGCGTACTTTTATTTAACTTGTTTTCTTCCGCTTTTCTAAGTTTCGTGTTTGCAAAGATGGAATTTCGCGAGTTAATTTTAGTTCCCTTTCTGACGTACTAGAGTTTTAAAAATCTTGTACAGTTGTGCGCGTTTTTGATGAAAATATAATATCTTAATATTTTCAGAACTATACAGTGTGCCAGCTAAAGTCCGTTGTCACCCCAATAATTTCTGAACAGCAAGAGCTATAGTCATAAAAGTGGTGTCTAGGTATAGTAAATTTGGCATGCGCTACGCAAGGAAACCGCTTACAGAGCCACCTGGCGGCAAAACTCGGAGTTAGTGTTCTTATCTCAAAAACGGTACGAAGTGCGGGAAAAATGTCAATTACAAAGTTGTTCAGCATCATCGATTTATTACAAAAAAAAATCATCTTGCGCACAAAAATGATACAAATGAAAAGCACAAAACGCACTTTGTTTGATCGCATTGGAAAAAACTGCACTTGCCAGAAATGAGGCTCATCTATCTGTCATGTTCAAAATGGTGTTCTTCAGCAACAATATACATCTGGATACGGTACTGCACTTCCCGCTGCACATTGTACAACATGTCAGGTGACACGCTGTCACAAGCATCCATAATACGGTTTCGAAGTTCCTTCAGTGTTGGTGGAGGGGTTGCATACACTCGCTGTTTGATGTATTCCCACTGAAAAAAGTCCAATGGGTTCAGGTCAGGTGAACGTGGAGGCCATTCAACGCAACCACCATACCCGATGACTTGTTGCTGGAAATTGTCCCGAATATACTGTTGGACACTTGATACCTTGTGCGGAGGGGCGCCGTCGTATTGAAACCATACATTCCGGAGTTCACTCAACGTCAAATCCTCTAGAAAATCGGATATTGCGTCCTTCCTTTTCTCTTTCCTCCCGCTTTATGTCGCGTTACAATTTTCGGAATTGCGAACCAAACAAATATGCATGTAACGCCTTCTATTTTTAACATTACTCTACGGAAGGTGTCTTCTCTTACAAAATCGATGATGCGGAGCAACTTTGTAATTGACTTTTTCCCCGTATATCGTACCGTTTTTGAGATAAGAACGCTAACTCCGAATTTTGCCGCCAGGTGGCGCTGTAAGAAGTTTTCTTGCATAACGCATGGCAACTTTACTATACTTAGACCCCACTTTTATGACTATAGCTCTTGCCGTTCAGAAATTATAGGGGTGACAACGGACTTTAGCGGGCACACTGTATAATCGGTTAATTGATTAATTTAAATTAAATTTTAATTCCATACGAGAGGTACCATCTGATAGAAAGTATCAGGGAAATTGATTACAAGATTCCATAATATTTATAGCAAAGAATTATGAAATATTTTAAAAGCAGAAAGCAGAAAATAATAAAAACACATTTAAGAAATACGGTTTTGTTAGTATACTGAAATAGCAGAAAATTATTTTTTAAAATAAAAAACCTGACCTCAAAACAAAATCGTTAAAGCTTTAGGTACTGAAACAATACTATAAAAAATTGAGCTCCAATGAATGTCAAAAGAAAGAAAAATTCCCAAACATTTAATAAAAATTGGAAATGAATTTTAAATGTGATTAATTTACTTTGTTTCGCCAACCATATTTTTAATAAAAAATTATTTTCTTTATTTTTGTACACTAATAAAAGCGTGATTTATACATGATTTTTAATACAAAAAATCAAACCCCAATGAATGTCACAAGAACGAAAAATTCCTAAAAGTTAAAAAATAAATTGTAAATGTGATTAAAATTCTAATCTGCTTTGTTTCGCCCTCCATACTTTTGATAAAAAAATTATTTTCTGTATTTTTGTGCACTAATAAAAGCGTGCTTTATAAATAATTTTTAATACAAAAATTAAGCCCCAATGAATGCCACATGAAAGAAAAATTCCTAAAAATTAAAAAATAAATTGAAAATGTGATTAAGATTCTAACCTACTTTGTTTGGACCTCCATATTTTTGATAAAAAATTATTTTCTATATTTTAATATGCTAATAAAAACTTGCTTTAAAAATTACTTTTAATAATATAAAAAATTAAGCCATAATAGATGCCACAAGAACGAAAATTCTTATGCATTTATTAAAAATTAAAAATAAATTGTTATTGTGATTAAAATTTTAATTTATTTCTTTTGTTTTGATCTCCATATTGTTGTTAAAAAATATTTTCCACTTTTCAGTACGCAAATAAAAGCGGGCTATTCAAGACTATTTTATTTTTATTGTTACCTCCTTTTATTGACATTCGCTAGCAAAAGTCGAGTTCATTTAACTGGAACCGTCTAACAGAAGGATTTCATTGTTACCTACCAGTGTTTGTTACTGCTGATGGATCCTTGTGTACAACAAAATCACATTTGAACGCGCTAAATAATGCATAATCGTTCTAGACAAGATTTTCTCTCCTATTCATTGAAAACATCTTAAATAATTAATGAACGGTTGTTTATGTAAAGAATTCGCATACGACATAGATCCTATTGTTCGCCATATAACGATATTTTTAAAGCAGAAGGTTAAGGAGGTGAACAGAATAAAAGCAAATACTTTCGATAAAATTGGGAAAAATTAAAAAATAATAGTAGCAGAAACTTTTTCAGTAGAATTCAATTTCTTCATTTTATTAGAAATCTCTAAAGCTGAGTTTCTTGTTTTTCTTTGAAACCATGCGAAATATGGATTTCTGTATGCTAATATACAAGCCATATATAATTTCAAATAAATTCTGTATTTGAGAAAAACTATGATAACTGGGATAAGTTAAATTTATTTTTTAATTTTTGATGAATTTAATTTTAAATATTAATCAAGAAAATATTTATATGAGTTACTTATATTTAAACAAGACTTATTTGTCCTGCACTGTATACCCATATTTCAGGACGAATTCAGTGCGAAATTGTGCAACCACAATTGGCGAGGAATTTTGTTTACATAACTGTGTTGCATTACGGAAATCTCCAAACATCGTAAGTTGAAATTTTCTTCATATGCCCAAGTCGATCCTATTCAAGTCGTTGGATTCTTGAATGATCCAAAATTGTTAGCACCCATCTATATATATATATAAAAGCAATTTTTTGAGTATATATGTGTGTATATTTGTTTCTTTGTTCTGTGTGCACCTCCAAATTGTTTGACTTACCGGGACCAAATTTGGTACAGTGATGGATTAGCAAAAAAAAAAAAAAAAAAGCTCACGCTGTAAAAATTATTTTAATTAGATTTTTATTTATTTATTTTTAAGTGGTAAATTTGGCCGTTTTCGCCTATTTTCGCAAATTTATTTCTCCATTATTATTCACATCCAGTTTTTAGCTCATTAGCTCCTGTATTTTTATGTATTTTTTTTATCTTCATATATTATTCTTTTTGAGCCGTATTAAAGGAAGTTGGTTTGAACGCAAGTTTTATTTTTTCTTTTGCAAACAATTCGCTTAGAGAGCTTCCGTCAGAAAATTAGTTTTCTTGCATTTCTCTCTTTTTTTTTCTTTTTGTGTTTTATTTTGCAACGTATATTGTGTATTGCAATTTTGTTCGTTCTAAGGGATTTTTAGGTTTATGTTTTTAATCAGCAACGTAGTGAAAATTTTGTACAGTAGAATATTCATTGTAAAGATGTGTTAGTTATTACATATATGGTTTATTGCTTTAAAAGTTTGGAATAAATGTTCTTTTTCCAAGCTTCTCGCATCTTTTTTAAAACCATACTATTATCAGGTAATAAAAAGGCTAGATTTGAAACGATATTTACGTTCATTGGAGAAGGTAGTGAAAATAATTCTAGGAAAAACACGGAGGCGGGCATATGAAAAGATATGGATCCCGAGCAACGCCGGGTTATCAGATAGTTTTTTAGACTTGTTTAACACATCCAAGAACCCTTGCGTACCTATTTCGCTTTTGGTGTTCTTGGTGAAACAAAATTAAGACAGCATTTTAATAAATTTTTCAGGTAAATTTTTTAAAGTTTTTTTTTCCAATTCATATGAATTGGGAATATTTCACGACGTGTAATATTAGTGTACAAAATATTATTGAAAAAGTGCGAGTTGGGCAATATTGGGCAAATGTCCGTTTAATACAGTTTTCTTACTTTCTTTTTTTGGGGGGAGGGGGCTTATTCTAATTTCAATTTATGAGGTTTACTAGCTATTATAACTTTTTTTCTGCGTTATTCCAATTTAAACAATGATTTGGTCCAATCTGGGCATCAACTTTTATAAGATAGATTTTTTAAAGATAAGATCAGACGGGGTTTTTTTTATAATATACAAAAAAAACTCGTCTGATCTTATCTTTAACCCTTTCAAGTTCACTATATGCTTCGTTTTGATGATTACTAAATTTATTCAAAAAAATGAGTATTAGACATGTAGCTGAGGAAGCTTTAACCCTTTCAAGTTCACTACTGCTTCGTTTTGATGATTACTAAATTTATTCAAAAAAATGAGTATTAGTCATGTAGCTGAGGAAGCTTTAACCCTTTCAAGTTCACTACATGCTTCGTTTTGATGATTACTAAATTTATTCAAAAAATTAGTATTAGACATGTAGCTGATTATAAATATGTTAAGGAAAAAACATTTGGTTTTTTTATTTTCAAGAAAGTTGTGGTTTCACTGTGAAACCAATGAGCAGCGGTAATGGGCTATTTTTCCACCGAGGAAGTTATCATCGAAATGCAATTTAACCTTATGTATTTAATTTATAAGCATACCTGAGTATTCAGGATATTCAACTTCCATAAAATTCAATATTACTTTCTAAGATTCAATTTTAAAAAGATATCAATTTGTGTAACAATCATCATCATTTTGTTTCTCTTAGAGTTCGAAAGCAACTTAGCTCTTTCAATACCGATATCTTTTGTGAATACTAACGGTACTGAACTGGAATTTTTATATAAGTTTCCCTATATATCTGGCTCTTAAGTAATAAAAGAAAAATTACGCTACGTTTCGCCTCTTGCCAAACAAGTTTCCTCTCTGAGTGTATAATAACACAGCGAAAGAATTATTAGTCTTTTGTTCAAATATTTAATTGATGATATCTAAATGTAAATAGTAATTGTTCCCAGGTTAAAAATCCGTGGCCGAACCTGGTAAGACAATGATGGTATAATAACACAGCGAAAGAACTATTAGTCTTTTGTTAAAATATTTAATTGATATTTAAATGTAAATAATTATTCCCAGGTTGAAAATCCGTTGCCTTAACAGGTTCGGCCACAGCTACCCACTAAGTGCAGCCACGTAACGTTTTCTCATAAAAATTGATATAGAGACCATACTTACATTGTCGCGATATAATCTGCCTGAGGGTCCAGGATAAGTATTAGATTAGAGATTATGATAAAAGTCCAGTGTAGGCGACGGTCCATATAAGACAACCCTTCGCTATTGTAAAAAGATTATTAAGTAAGTAAAAAGATTATTTAAGTAGACCTTCAATCATAATGAAAAAAATCAAAAAGGTCGAAATATATAAAAAGAAAAACGAAAAAGAATCCGGCAGATGGACTTTTTCAAGGTGTCACCCACCTGCGGGGATTCTAACATATTACTACAGGAATTATTTTCTGTATGGGATTCCGACAAATGTCAAAAAATTCTGATACGGAATTTCGAGAACCCATGCGACTCCGAAGAATTCCAGATTGAAAGAGAAGTTCATTAAATGTTTTTATTTATTAGTATAAATCAGTTTATTATTTAAGTAGAGTTAGAAAAGCTCCCCATCACTTTTACTAGTAATATAAAATTTCATATGTAGCCAAAATAATAATAATAACCTGAAGCAAATCTTTATAAAGCGATTGCTAGAACCATATGCTTTTCTGTTTTTTCAAAGGATGGTAAGCATTAAATAAAATGTGACCGTAAAAAACATTACAGCAGCGTACTGAGAAAACAAGTATGATTCTGAAATATGTATTTGCAATCCTGGCATTCTGGCTGTCGTAAACATTCAGTGGATGTAACAAAAGTGAAATAAGGGGGAAATGAATGCGAGAGAATAAGACAGAATGAAACAAGAAACTAGAAATACTTGATATTTCTCAAGAATTTAGTAAAAAAGTAGCAGTAAAAATTTTAGTAGTCTTTTTTCTTTCTTGATTCAAGTCATGTGATGGTATGCCTAGTACCATTGCATTATACAAGGTAAGTATTCGCAAGCTATTAGCTTTATCGATCGACTGAAATTTGATGTTTTATTGGCGTAGGAACGCCTTCTTTCATGAATTTCTTTTAATAATATTACGATGCAGATCCGAGTAATGAATGCCAAGTAATTTTATCCTGCAATTCATACTGTTAAGAATATGCGTTAGAGCTTTGCATTTTTAAGCAGATGAGTTGTTTTTTTCAGAGGCATTATTTGTTACGAATATCTGCAATATTTTTATGCTTTATGAAATATTTAATCACCTTTTTCGGCCAAGAGAAATAGCTCAGCCTTATAGTTGTACAATCTTTCGATTATTGTCACTAATCCAAAAAAAAAAAAAAAAAATTGGAATTAACTATTGCTGTTATGCATCAATTTATTAAACGTTTGGGAATTGATCTTAATTAAAATAATATATATTTCGATTTAAACTGAAATTATGAGCTTTTTTTTATATTTAAAGTGATTACTATTAGTACTGCTGCTTAATAGGTTAAATTCGTTGCCTGATAACATCACATTCTAGGTTAGAACAACAAGCAATTGATGATTATTGGATCACGAAATTGCGTTATTTAACTAAAAGGCGTTTAGAGCAGGTAAAAGAATTCACGGGAAGTTTTCATTGCACAAATGAAACAAAATAATAATAATAAAAAGATCTGAGATATACCAAAGAAAAAAAGATTATTTTTTATAAATTTCTCCTCTTCTTTTATTATGTTTTGATCTGTATTTTTGTTCTATTTCGTCTTCTAAGCAATTCGCTCTATTTCTTTAAAAAAAAGAAGATAAGAAGTAATAAGAATTTTTCGTTAATTAAATCAAAAGACTAGACCTTTAACACTAGATAACAAGTTTGCTCACAAAATTCAGTGTATATATACAAATACTTTAAAATCTCCCTTTGCTGTTATGACGAACCGTAACCACATCATATCATCGGCCACATTATTTCCGGCGAAACATGCCATCAATATCCGGCCCTCTTCTTCGTGGAGAGCGAT
>BGPR01031825.1:0-10715 GCA_013235015.1 Araneus ventricosus | reverse complement strand
GGAGGAAGGGATCACGACTGTTCATCAAATATATTTGTGCCCCCCCCTCCCCGACACCACCACTATTCTCAACAATACAATACTACCACTATACACATATAGTACTACCTTTATAAAATTATTATATAGGCATGAGGTGCTTCTGAAAGGTTGTTACTTCGGCATTTTTTTATTGATTTTACCATTACAATAAGGAATTTAGGAAATACTCACTTTTTCAACTCCCCATATCTTCTAAACTATTGATGCTAAAATAAAGATGTAGGGCTGTGTTTGTAGGGAATTTAATGTAGTTTATTTTTGTAAGTGAGAAGTTTTCTCTAGAACCCATAGTTTTCGAGATATTTAAGAAAAACTGAAAAAGCCCCCCTTTAAACCCCCCTGTAACCCCCACGGTCGGGGACTTTTAGCATGTTGTTTAGGGCACTAATCTCTACAATTGTGCCAAATTTCAAAACTACACCATTTTTTTCTATTTTTCCTTCGTTGCCTGGACTATTTCTGTTGTACGGCTTCTTGCCTGCAATATAAATTGCTTTTCCCTTTTCAAGTCACTTTATTTTGTGAGTATCGTTGTTCTTGGATGCTCTTCCTCTCGTTTTAACCTTTCCATTTGTTGACTTCCCCCAGTTTACTATATTTTCAATACAAGAATGGAGAATGGAACAATCAGACGTGTAACTAATAAAAGACAAAAAAATACAAGAACATCGATGACTTCTCACAGTAGCGGCAATAAGGAGTTACAAGTGGGGGGGAGGCAAAATATTTAAATTGTACTAAAAGAAGAGAGAAGAAAACAACAAAACAGGTATAGAAAGCAAAATTTTAAAATTTAGTTACAAAATTATCCATCTTTTCGGGACACTATCGCTTTTTCACACTTCCCACTTTAAGTAGCTAAAATGAAATAAAAATTTCCCGCCAAAAATATTCCTTCCCCGCTCCGTTACTGACTTCTCAAACTGACAAATATGGTTTTACATTTAGAAACAAAATCAAAAATTAGTGAGATTTTTCTGTACTAAGATATGAGATATACGTGTGCAAAAGAATATGATCATCAGTATCATTGGCGGCGAATTCTAATTGTGAATCTTTTTATTACATTTATAATACAGTGACAAAACTCCAGTTGACCGAACTGGGGTTATTCGTAATGCATCTGAACCAATCCAAAAAACACGAATCCAAAAAAACACGTAAAGCATTTCGCGGTAATAATAACTAAGGCGAGAGGGCGCTAACAGTGAGTGGAACGCCAGCAAGCAACAAACAAAAATTACTCAGTTTTTTTGAATGAGTTAATTCATATGCTGTAAACTACCTATTGCAATCGTGAAAACGTAATTTTAATATAAGTGTCGTCTACAAAGAGAGTTTTTCACACTCAACACATTTCAGAAATGCATGCTGTAATTGGACACAAAATAGTAAAAGATATTCCTTGTTGAAAGAAAAGTTCGTCATCAGAAAAGCACCCCCGCCCTTTAGTTCGGTTAACTGGGCTTGTTCCTATCGCTGGTTTAAATCAAGTAGGAAAATATGTTATTATCTCCGTCAGATGGGAAATTTGTTTGGCTACACTTCACTATGATAATTTTATTAAAATAGTTTAAATTCAAGGTTAGAAAAAATCTTATTGATGTTGTCCAAACGTTGCCTAGGTTGGACCATTTATATCAATGGGACTATTATCTTAAACTGCAGGAAATAGCTCGGAGAGCAGTTCATCACCACTGGCAGTCCTCGCTAATTGAAATTAGAAGAAGTCAAAGCGAAAAACAATATAAAAGACACTAATGCAAAGACACTAATTCAAATCTTAGATCAAAAAGCATAAAAACGAAGGTTACGCATCATTTGCGAGAAAACAAAGGGAGAAGAGGAAGTGATACAGTGCATAAATGCCAAACTTGGATTCGTACATTGCGTGCTAATATGAATATAGGAATATTTTTCCTTTAATTGTGCTTAAAGATATTGATGGTCCAATCTGGGATGTGTTTGTGTACCGACTTTGTGTTTGTATTCTTGTGTAATTCATTAAGCTAACTCAAGAATCAAAAGTAATTCTCGATCTCTTTAATCTTTTTTCACTTCTCGTTAGGCAGAAGGTTTTCCAAAAGAAGAAGTTTTCAATTACTTCGTTTGTCCTGAAAGTAAGTAAACGGATTTTGTCCTTGCAATCTTTTGAAAAAATCAAAAGTCTTTGTACGAACAGAGATGACGAAGCAATCATTTCTCATTGACTTTTTATTTCAATTAACTTCTTTCTAAAAACACTTCATTCTATGATTTTATTTTTAACAACTATTTTTTGTTGCCATTCTTAGAAAAATAAAATTTAAAATAAGACAAAAAATATATAAAATCGTTTGCGTAAAAAATATATAAAATCGTTTGCGTAAAAAAGATATAAAATCGTTTGCGTAAAAAATATATAAAATCGTTTGCATAAAAAATATATAAAATCGCTTGCGACTGACGCTAAATTGAATTTAATTTTAAAAAAGATAATAATATATGTAGTGATGACTTTACAAAATCGTCTGCCAAAAAAAAGAGCAAAAGAGAAAAAAATAAAATAAAAATGAAATATATATAAAATGGTAATTGAAGGCGAGATATTACATGTGCCACTACATCTTAACTTACCAATGAAAATAAGAATTCTATTCTTATCTTTAAATAAATTTAATAGAATCAGTTTCTAATAACACCTTGTATTGGTATATCAAAAGTAGAAATTATTTTTATTTTAAGGGTTTTCTACCTCTTAGTCTTTAATTCATAATTAACTGAATGTTATGGTAAATAGAAATAAATTTTTTTCTTCTCGAATTCAGTATGAGTTAACGTCGCTTCTATGGTTTAAATTTAATTAAATTAATAAATAAACTTTTAATTTAGTTCTGAAAATATTAAAATACTGCATTGTTATCAAGAATACATCAGGAAGGGATTGAAAAATTCCATCGTTACAAACATGAAGCAAATGAAATGAAATAAAAGCGTTTATAAACATCTAGACAACAGATTTCGAAAATTTATAAAAATTTCGTAATAATATTTACGAGATATTGTTACAAAGAAATTGATTTTAGAGCAAATTATTCGATTAATAAATATTAAATTTAAAAACGATAAGAATTTAGTCACAAATATTACACGTGCATTGAATAATGAGCCATAATATTATTAATGAAATGAAACCGGTTTCAAATACTATGCAAATCCTGAACTGCTTTTCTACCTTAGATACCAACGGGACTTACGCCACTGAGGTTGACCTTTTACTCCCGGAAGACGTCGTTGAGGGTTCGGGAAGAGCTTTTGTGTCAGTTACAGGTACAGAGTTTGAATTTTTGTTTAATAATTAATTGGATTTTTCCCTTTAATTAATTTTTCCTTGCATTTCTTAAGATACATGGCGGTTCTTCTAATAGACACCCTGAAGAATAATGTAGGGATTCTTCTTTCCAAAGAGGCTTGTAGAATTGCATAACTGAAAATAAGATATATTATTGGGATTATTTGGAAGGACATGTAGTCGATTTCCCTTAACTGGAACATACTGCAACTAAAGTCAAAGACAGGTTAAGAAGCTAACAGAGAATACGTTAAAATTCCGGCCCTGCACAGATGAATGACGTAGCTCGTGTTTCTACGCTTCTTGGGTTTACTTTCTTTTAGAATTCGCCAACAACCAGAAGCAGGGTTTTTTTACTTCGTGTGCGCCAAACATTTCGCACTCAAAGCAAAAAGAGAAGCTTATGTAGATCGATTATCTTTTTTTCCTATTACCTTGTTTTCAGTACATAATTTGTGCATTATTAATTAAAGGAAGCCTGAGAAATACCAATTGTAGAAACTTGATACAATATTTAAAATTGTATACGGCAGAAGATTCTATGCAAAAAAAAGAATCGATTACACCAACAATTCTTTCATGTTGTTATCTTCAAATAAAGGATGCATAAATTTTTAATAATTAAAAGGAAATTTAATAAAAAACTAAAATGTTTACATTGAATAATTCTCGGATAATAATT
Source organism: Araneus ventricosus (assembly GCA_013235015.1). NCBI lineage: Eukaryota > Metazoa > Arthropoda > Arachnida > Araneae > Araneidae > Araneus > Araneus ventricosus. The sequence continues at coordinate 6,660 of BGPR01031825.1, read as the reverse complement.
GAATTGCAACTCAAATTTGAAATTTTATATTCAGTAAAACTTTTTTCACTCTTCTGATGCGGAGTTTTGAGAAGTTAAGGTATGTACATTGAATGTTTTATGTTATACAGCACAATCGAAAGTTTCATATTCTATTTAAATATTTTTCTTAGCACACTTATACTATTTTTCATTGTATGCAAATATTTTTCGGACACACTTTCGCACAAATGAATCCGTTAAATCTAGAGCTTACCATACAGTTTTTATATTGAAAAACGGATTAATCCAAACATATAAAATGCAAAAAATATGCTTTGTTAAGTGCTTAATTTACATACACAATAAAAATTGTACTACATCCAAACATACAAAAATTAGCATTAAAACCAATACATTAAAAGATAATGTACATACAGAAATACATCCCAATCTCACATCCTGAAAACAACTGAATCATAAGCGACATAAATTCCTACAATTTGGAACTGATTAATCGACACAATTTTGGCGGGAATAATAAGCTTTGATGGTTAAAGGAAATTTGTTTCAGCATTTTCTTAATGTGGGGAAAATTATTTAATTTTGGAGACATGCCAATAATGCAACCTATTGTTTTACTTTTCCTCTTTGTTCAACATTTTGCCTCATTTATGCTCTTTTTATTATGACATTTTTTATTTTCATTTGATTTCTTTGAGTTTTTTGCATCGCCTTCATATTTCACTTATCATATATTTCAATATTATTTTCATTAATATTGTTATATATGTGTATAAAAAATGGTGCAAATACGTACAAAAAGATCATATCAATAAAAAATTTCAAAAGCAGCGATATTTTAGAAGTTGCTACCATATAAAATGATAAAAAAAGAAATGAATTAACTGAAATAAATTGTGTTAAGTTTTCTGAATAATTATAATCACCCCAGTACCAAGAGAGATTACTCGCCAAATGTGAACTCCGGCAGAAAAAAAAGCTTTTCCCCCAAATGCACCAAGGTCATTTTGGTTCCGAGTAATTTCAAACACTAGGCGGGAAAAAAAGATTTAAGAAATTCAATAATATACGCTTTGAAAATAGATTTTTATTGCAGAGAATATCGGTTATTGTTATTTAAAGCAAAATTCTGTTCAAATATGTCAAATACTTTTAAAATACATTAGGATAATTGCAGGACTATATCACTCGGCGGAAGAATACTATCTACAGCTTCCACTATATAACATTCTTGAATTGTCTTGGACTATAGGATATTTTGGCCCTGTAAAACGGCTGCCCCAATTAAGGGAATTCCATATAAAATCAAAATAAAATTTAAAAAAATAAACACTTTTCTTTCAATATTTTAACACATATATACTATATATATATATATATATAACACATATATACTATATTTAACTATATATATATATATATATATATATAGGGGTAGGTACTGTACCTTGGCCATTGTTGTACTTTTCTGGGTACTTGAGCGTTCTGCGCATTCCTATCTGCCCTTTTTTTCCACGCCAACATGCAAGCGTACAACAACAACGCGCCGCTCAGGCGTAACCTTTTGAATACTGGTCAGGGAGCTACGTAAAAACTGAATCCTTTACCTATGAAGAAATAACCTAATATCCTCAATGCCTGAATAAAAGAAGATTAAGCCAAATATTGTCTCTTCCATGACCAAAATGGACTACACTTCACCTTCAGTAAAGCATGATCATATATATATATATATATCCATTTAAAGAAGATAATGCAGGTTATATGAACTTATAATATAATCATAATTTAAAGAAAATCCATAACCAGGAGTGAGAAATTACGCGCCAAGCGGCAAGTCTTAGTTGGAAGGCTCTTATGTTTAACACGTAAAGAGAAAACACAAAGATTAGATAACCAGATAGAGTTCAGCACCTCTACTCAGCATGAGACCAGTAACATTGATGGCATTAGAATTCAGAACATTTTAAATTGGGAAATAATAATAATAAATACTTGTATACATTACTACGACAAATGAATTAATTTGAGTTCAAACGGGAATAGATGAGAGGAATTGACATAAATTTAAACGAGATATGAAGAATGGGAAAGACCTGTGCAAGTGACAGTGCCTTAAACTGCAGATTATAGAGGCTTGAGGGGAAGAGTCCATTTAGTTGCTGCATAAGGAAATCTGTGTTATCCATTATTGTTGGTGAAGAGGGTCTGACAGGCGATGAGGTCATTGGGGTGGTCAACAATACCGTTGAAGACTTTTTTTGACAGATGGGTGATGAATTCCTCGACGGTTTCAATATTTAAATCCGAATGGATAACATTCTGATTTTAATATTAAAACCACATTAGCACTTATATTCTAATATAAAAGCCACTTTCGCTTTAACTTACAGATTCACTAGTAGGTGCATGTTTTCGAGAGCCCCTAACAGGTACTTTCCCATTTCAAGCAGTATTTAAGGCGCATGCGCGCCACGATCTGCCCGTTTTACTTTCCCGCATACGAAGTATACAAAGAGAAAGTATTGTAAAGGTCAAAAAATTCGAACTCGAGATTTTGACGAATCTCCACGTTTTAGACCTCCACGAGTTCGAAAAACACAATTTGGGAATTATGTCTGTCTGTCTGTGTGTCTGTGAACACGATAACTCAACATCTATTAGAGATACGGGGACGAAATTTGGTATGTGATCTTGACACATCATTTGTAGGTTTCTATCAAATTTTGGACAAAAACCGTCTCCGGGAAGTCTGTCTGTCCGAATTCATGTGAACACTATAACTCAAAAACTTGAATAGCTACATTGATAAAATTTCGTACACAGTTTTATCATCAGGAATGTAGGTCTGTATCAAAATTTGGGCCAAATCCGTCAAAGGGTTGACTGTCTGTCGGTCTTTATAATGGCATACTTCTAAACATTATAACTCGTAAACCCTAAAGCTTTGATAAATAAAAATTGGTGTGAGGCCTGCTAACAATAATTGTAGATCCGTGCCCAAATATATATATATATATATATATAGGGGTAGGTGCTGTACCTTGACCAGGGTTGCACCTCGACCAATTGTCGATATATCAAAACAAGAGTGTAGAGAAATTTTGTTTCCCTTCCCAAAATGTTTAGTTTAGAATGGCAACACTGTCACCTTGCACGTGGTCATATCGGGTTATAAGTTTTCAACTGAAATGAAGAAACAATTTTTCGGATGCCGGCGCAAGCTTCTGGAGATGTTGAATTTTCTTCCTATTTTCAAGAATTTTCCTTTTTTTAATTTTTCCCCTGTTCCCCTTTTAGCTCCATAACTGACACACACATTGAAAGGATCTTTTATCAATAAAAGCATAAATAATTACCTAAGAGTAAATTAAATAATATGAGAGGAGGTGTTGTATCTCGGCCAAGTGCGTCATACTGTACTTTGGCCACCTGTAAACAGCATAAAGCAGTGTTGAATCGACATGAAAAAGAGGGGTTTAGTGAAAAATTAGTCGTAAATAAGCGCACAAAACATTATGCGGGATGGTTACGAGCCTGCATTTGAAAAAGTCGTTGTGAAATTCCTTACGCATAAAGAAAATGTATTCGCATAGCCAGATTTTGAATATGTTTTCAATATAAAAGTTGTAGATATTGTTATGATTTTGCCGAAACTAATAAAATTTTCCTGTTTCATTTTTATGATTATAATATTTAGTTAATATTTTTTTAGTTTAGCTTTTGTTCCTGGTTCAGATAATTATTTTTTTTAAATTTATACAAAGAATTTGTTTTGTTGCTCTATTAATTCTACTGATAATGAAGGAGAATGTGTGTGTCTGTGTTTCTCTGTGTGTCTTGTCTCTCTACAGGGCAGACCGCTGAATCTAGATCTGCAAAATTTAGCATAAATATACCTCGAAGAGTGTGAATATGCACCGCGGAGAGAACTTTTCGAAAATTTAATTAGAATTTCATTTAATGAAAAATTCAGCAAATTTGTTGCGTTTGTTGGCGATAACTTTCAAAAATATTATAGCACAAAATAAATTCTTACAACATCTCAAAATTTAAAAATTATCGTTTCAATTATGCCAATGAGATTGGCGTTCGATTTTTTTCTAATTTTGACAGTTTCTTAAAAAATATTTTTCTACATAATTTACAGCAATGCTTTTGGTTGTTGCAATCAATTCCAACCGTCTTCATTGTTTTCATAAATATTTAATTGTTTCTCTTCTATTGTTGAAAGATAAGAAACGAAGATTTTGCTTATTTTTTCATATTATTTTGCAATAGTGTAATGAATCTTACTTCATTTTTTATGTATCAGTGTTTTTAGAAATCTGTAAATACGGTCCTCTTAGATATTGAGTAAATCGGGAGGTAAAAACATTTTTTAGAGGAGCCATGAATGCTAAATTACTCACAACGGATTCAACTGAATAAAACAAAACAGAATTCTTGGCAAGTAAGGTGGTCACCGACGGCGGCTAGTAGTTACACTGTGATATTTCTTTCATAACTTTCTTTTTTTAAGACTAGCAGTTCTTTTTTCCTAGTCCGAATAATTTTAAAGTCATTAATATGTAACTTGCTTTTGCGCGAGCAAAATTTTCTAACTAGTTATCTGCATATTTTTAAGGAAACCAACATTCTTTTTCATTTGAGGTATAGTTCATCTATTACATCTACCTAAATATTGTGCATTGATTTTGAAAAGTTTAGTTTTGTACCAAATTCACGCGTGACAATGTCACATTCCGTTTCCCTGGCCAAGGTACAACATAGTGTAGTAAATGGAAGATTTTGTTGTTTTTTTTTAATTTTACATTTCTACGAGATAAGTTGGAGGAAATACTAATGGGGATTAAAAGGTTGGTTTCCTGATGTTTCTAAAGCACCCTCAATTTTCAAATTTAGACTTGATTTGACCACATTTTTTGTCAAATGAAAAAAAAATGGGCCGAGGTACAACACCTTTCCCTACGAAAACACAACTTATCTCTTGACCTGCCCGTGACAGAGGGTGCTAAACACGAGTAAACTCGTGGTCTGTTTGCAATTTGTATATACTCCTAAGTTTTCATGTATTCTTATACATTAAAGAAAAAAATTCAGAGTTTTTTTAGCCAATTTCTACTCGGTCAGCAGTGTGTTAACAAATTATTGAACAGAAATGTAAGTTAGAAGAAAGTATTGCTGATACTTATGCGTCGCCCACTGATTATAAGAAATCATTGACCCAGTGTTTCTTCTGGTCAAGCTGGACATTCACGTCTGAAACGTTCCACACCATTTGGCGCGCGTCTCACCATTTCGTTCCAATTTTCAGCCCATCCATTTAGGTGGTTAATGGATGGGCTGAGGCCAAATCTTAGCAATGAACTTTGGCGCTAACAAAATAGTTCCAACATTCCAGCTTGGAGACACGCTGACGGAATTGCACCCAGCACCCATGTAGTAGCTTAGTAAAACTGGTTAGGCTTAAGAACTTAGTACGGCCGCCAAACCGGGATTTTTTCAAGCGATAACTGACCAGATGTGGTATTAGATTTAATACGGTTAAGACCAAACACTTGGCGTAAGTGTCGAGAACTTGGCGATGGAGCCGTACAGTGTTCTTAAGTCTAGCCATAAAATTAACGATGGAGACAGGTAACAGGCTTTGAATTAGAATAGAAATATTTGTTTATTTAACAGAAAAGCACACTAAAGAAAAAACTCCAGTTACAGAGTGCAGAAACAAAATGAGCATCAAACACACAAAGAACAAAATCCACAATCAATGAATCTTAAAGGTATTAAAAAACTGATTATAAATTTAAAGGCTGTATACAGTCGTCATAAAAAAATTAAAAACATGGTAAGAATATAAAAGTTCTAATCACTAAACCATAATAAAAAGTTACAAATGAATAAATAATTTAAAAATTGAACACACGCAGTCACAGAAACACCAAAAGGCATACCAGGATTTTAAAATTAGCATACAGTTATCTTAAGAACATACATGCACATTAAGGATTTAAGAATTAAAAAGATTAAATCTAAAAAATTAAAATAACACAAAGGACTTAAAAACTAAAAACACACAATCACAAAATTATTAAAAATACATCAGGAAGTTAAAAGTTGTGGACATTTCATCTTAAAAACACGAAATGACAATTTTTAAAAAATCAAGTTCCTTTAAAAGGTAAAAGAAAATGCATGAATTTAAAAGTTGTAAACAATTCAATTTAAAGACACCATGAGACATATGAAAAGCGTCAAGTTCATCAGAGAACGTGTTAAAAATTCTACAAAATTTGTACAAAGAGAGCTTGTTCACGTAGTTAAACCTCGAAAATACATTTTGAAATAAACCTTTGTTTCTTAAAGATCTGACAGGCACAGCAAAATGTATGGAGCTCAGTATATCATTGCAATCAATCAAACCATCAATGACCTTTTAAAAGAATAGAACACAAGAGAGATCAAACACAAACTAGGCACATTAAAGATATCGAGTAGACGTAAAAAAGATATATCCTGCAAGTAAAGTCCATTTTTCTTGTAAAGTAAATAGAATATTAAGAAAAGAGAAATTTAAAAAAGACTTGACCACGTGCATCTTGCAGGCGACTTGATGGGTCCAGCTTTGAACGGACTGGCCAGCCTTGTGAAGCTCCCCGTGGGCTGCGGCGAGCAGAA
>BGPR01031824.1:0-17830 GCA_013235015.1 Araneus ventricosus | reverse complement strand
CGGGACTGGCCCTTTTTTAGGTAGCCTGTCCCCAAGTTCAGCTTCGGGGAGCCGAAATTGCCTATTTTCAGGGGGAAAAAAGCAACAAGCCATAACAATTTTTTTTGAAGAGTCACGAAAAATTCAAAAAAATCCAGCCCTAGTGCCTAGTATGGTGGCAATGATGGGGCATGTGCAATACATCTCGTGCGTATGCAAGTTGATCAGGAACGTGTTAGCTGGCACTTATTTCTAACTACATTACACTGCAAAATGTGAAGGAATCGAACACTGGGAATGTCTAGTGGAATTGTTCAAAACACTTTCACATTCTGATTTGAATCATGCGAACTTTCGAATAATTATTGAATATATTCAATGTCTGCTCGGCACTGACGCACCCGTAGAAAGCATCTTTTTTTATGAATAAGTTGTGTACGAGGAAAAAAAAACACAGTTGCATATCGCAGTTCTCAAAGTAACGTGAATTACAAAAGTAAATTTTAAGAAATTCTGCCCTGAATTTCATTTTTATTTGAACCAACACCAAATATTTTTCAGCAAAAATATATTTTTCTGCAACATATAAGACCACATAAATTATTTATTTTCACGAGTCCATTCCTTTCTTTTTTCCTTAATAAATAAAAACTGAAGAAATATGCGTTTTCTCGAATACACTTACTAATACCTAAAATTAGTAGATGTCCCGTTTGAAGGGAAAAAATAAATGGTCACTTTACCTATATACCACCCAGGTCAAAGCATTTCGGCAATGTTCTGACCTGGCTGCCGGTCACGTGCATTGACTCACGCCTAAAAAGACCCCTTCTGTACTATAACTATAGCTAACACGTTAATTGCCACAGTACAAAAAATTGTTTCGATCTGCTGGGCCACGGGAAACAACTGACTCATTATACAAGCGCAATCATGAAAATAGTGACATAATTATTTTTAGACAAACTGTCAAATTATGTTTTTGAACGTAGTCAAGCGAACGAGGCAAGTTGTCTCACGCGGCCTCCTTGATCAAAATTGGGGACCTTAACGTAGGCCAACCAGCTTATTTTGTTTGGTAGGCCACTCTTTACCTGCCTTTATGTATTTATATAGGCAGTGTGAATCATCGCTGAGCTACGGATAAAACAGCAAAAGATTTCACGTAAAGCATGCGTGATTTATACGGCCCGAACAAATAACATTGCATGTGAGACATACTTGCTTCATGTGGCGATTAACATGTTAAGACGGGGGTTCCCAACCTTTTTTCCCTCGCGTACCCCTTGATTATTCTTATGTTCCCGTACCCCTACTGTCGTACCACCCCTCCAACTATCCGTCTATTCGAAGAACTTTATATCAATAATGTTTAGGGCCTAGGTGAGCTTAGGAGTCAAATTACTGGAATTTGTAACATTAGCAGGACTTATTTTTGATTTTACGTTTTATCCATTTTGACAATAGTATTAATTCAACGTCAAAATAGATGAAATCAGTATTGTAATAATTTCGCATTAACTTATAACAGTAGCTAAAAATTACACTTAATTTTGATTTATTTTTTTCCCTTCTTAGTTTGAGGGTAAGTTTAGGACTTGCCCAACTTTTACTTTTTAAACGAACTTGGGGAAACAAGATTCTGTAACATTATTAATCCCTTATGTTTTCTTGTTTCCGCCATTACCGACTTTGCGTTCGCCTACCCCTAATTGGTCCTTCGCGTACCCCCAAGGGTACGCGTACCACAGGTTGGGAACCTCCGTGTTAAGAGATGGCAGAGAAAGGGCCATCTAATTAGATAGATATGAAACCCAGACGCGAGTCATGGCAGCTAACACGTTTACTGTTCAGCAACGGATTCCGAGACTACCACTTTTAACCACGAGAGTACCACCAACGATTTTACACAGAAAAGGGGTGTCGGACAGCGTGTCGTAGGAGAGCATTTCCGGAGTTCTTTGTTAGATCACGCTCAGTAAAACGTAAATATCACCCTTCCATTCTTCATTTTCCCCCCTATTTTGATGAAAATAATTCCGCATGCGCACAAGCGCGGAGGGTTTCCGAATCCGTTGCTATACAATATGTACGACGACACCACTGGTTAGGAACATGTAAGTGTAAGGGTCAGTGCACACTAGCCGATTCGTGTCATTGAAGCTGTAAAAATAACAATAGCAACCCAACATGCCCCTGTGGAGACACACAGGGGGAATGGGCTAGTGTGCACCGGGCGTAAGGAAGTGCTGAACACTACGAATGAATCGAAGGAGTGAAATGAAGCGTTTAAAAGCGATAAGTGTTAAAAAATTAATTTTTAAATAAGTGAAAAACAGCAGGTTTTCAAGGTTTATTCTTTAACCTTATTCTTTATGTTCAAGTTTCGAACGTTTGTTCCCTTTATGTTAATGTTTGTTCAAAAATTAAATCTAAAATAACTGCAAAACATGCATTGCTTCACTGACGACATTTTATTATTTCACTATTTCAATATCTAGAGAAAATAATTTACCTTTTAAACGTCAAAAAAATATTTTATTGCGAGATGATCCCCCTACTTACACTTCCTATACACTATCATCCGCTACATTCAATCTATCAACCCCCTCTCGCATTCTAAATGCAGTTAACTACGAATGGCTTGGCAAGAAATGGACTTATTGGAATAGTTAACAAATTTTTAACTATTTTAACAAATTTGTTAGGACTTATTGAAATAGTTAAAAATTTGTTAGGATTTATTGAAATAGTTAAAAATTTGTTTTCTCTTGCGTATTAATTTATTTATAATTGACCTGTTTTTTTATATTGCGTAAATGTTAAATATTATTTTGGAAATTGATTAGTGATAAAAATTGAATAGATTATATTTATGGGAAAATACCCTATGGATTTATTATTATAATGTTGTTTTGGAAGTCATGTGTGAGGAAATTATTTCAAATTTTATATGGGAAATGGCAATGGGAGTAGATAATTGGAAAATGGAATCGTAAATTGAATTTCTTTGAGTTCTTTTGCTTATTCTTTTATAATTGTGATGTGATGAAAATTTTTTTAATGTGTATTCTATGTTGTACGCTATGAAGTATTTTGGAATTTTAAAAATTATGAATGTAATGTAACACTCAAAGTCATTCAAATTGGAAAGCGTGCTCGTGGTAACTGCCATCAACTTTCAACCGTGTGCTTTCTGCAGTACTTTATGAAATGAAATCTTTATGCATACAATACCACCCAGGTCAGAGCATTCCGGCATTGCTTAATGTACAACTGCACCACTGATTATAACAGCCAAATACTGAACCAGTGGTGGCGATTGGAGGCAAAATTAGGGAGGCAAAAAAAATTTATAGACACCTAAAAGCACTCTGGAGTATAGGGGGTAGACAAGAAAATTTAAAAATTTAGTTACGAAATTAGCTAACTTTCCCGAACACTATTGTTTTTTATAATTCCTAGTTTTTGGCAGCTAAAGTAAAATAAAGATTTAATTTTTTCCTCAAAAATTGGGGGGGGGCGATTGCCTTCCCCCGAGTCGCCGCCACTAGACTAAACAGTAACGCTTTTTTTCTACGGAGAATGTAAACGTAACGCAAGATGGCAAGTGCAAACGTACTTAGTCTTATTGTGTAACGTTTGGAAGACATCCACAGTTACTGTTCAGCAACGGATTCCGAGACTACCACTTTTGGAGGATTTTACACCGGAAAGGGGTGCCATGCGATGAGTCACATGAACGCATTTCTGGAGTTCTCTGTTAGATGACGCTCAGTAAAATGTAAACATCACCCTTCCATTCTTCACTTTCCCCTATTTTGATGAAAATAACTCCGCCCGGCGCATGCGCAAAAGCGCGAAGGGGTCCCGAATCCGTTTCTAAACAATACGTTTGCCAGGTAACTGACGTCACTTAATGGATTCCATTTGCTTTAAATGCTCAGGGCCGGTATTGGAGGCGATTCAAGTGTGAAATAATACAGCAACCTGTAGAAGTAGCATCGCCAAAAGCGACTAGTTGAAAAATGACTGCTTAAAGGCAGCCATTTCAATTTTTTTACATATTTACTTCAAGGAGGATTATTGTTTGGAACAAAGGCAAATTTCAAATGCCTTTCTTTTTAAACCTTGTGCTTTAACTGGATAAAATAGCAGCTCCTTTTCTTCATTGTTGTCGTCCTTGTAACTCAAACGTTCCTGTGGGCAAACTTTCTCCGTTTCAACTCTGGTCACAACTCCTTTTTAAATATTCATGGCGAAATGTCTGAGCTCTCGAAGCCGATTGTGCTAGATTTCGAAACTGCGTCCTTTCGCCGCTTTAAGACAACCTGGAAAATGAACCATTCTGATAATGCATATGGATCAGCGTTCTCAAATAAAATATCAGCTGCATAAGTCAGACAGGGACATTTCTAGAAGTGAAGACTGCGTCTCCCAACGAATTCTCCGCCAACATTTATGCTTTTTTAGAAAGATGAAAACTGCTGTAAAATGACGTTCTGGTGCCCTTGTGTACAAACCTTTTCGCTACTATTATATATACCTAAAGTGACCACTTATTTTTTCCCTCAAAGCGGAACATTTTTTTAATGTTTAGGTAATAAGTGAATTCAAGAAAATGCATATTTCTTCAGTTTTTATTTATTAATGAAAAGAACAGGCATAAAAACGTGAAAATAAATAATTTATTTGATCTTGCATTTTTTTTGAAGAACACATTTTTGCTTCAGTATATTTTGTTGATTTAAAAAGATAATGAAAATGAAATTTTTGACAGGATTTCTTAAAATTTACTTTGATAATTAACGCTGCTTTATAAACTGCGACTTGCAACTGTGTTTTCTAGCTTGTCCGCAACTTATTCGTAAGAAAAAAGACTCTTTCTACGGGTGCATTAGTGCCGGACAGACATAGAATATATTCAGTAATCATATGAAAGTTCGTATGATTTAAATTATTGGCGTGAAAGCGTTTGAACTGTTCCACCTGACATCTTTCGGTTTAAATATTCCCAATGTTTCATTCTGTCACTTCATGCGGTGTAATGAAGTTATAAAGATAGGGGACTTCTGAACATCTTCCATATGTGACACATATAGCATATGCTCCGTCATCACCTGGCTACTTTGTCGATTTTTGGCGCCTTCTTGTTTTAAATTTTTATCGTGGGTTGCTTTCTTTCTGAAAACGGGACATTTAGGCGTCCCGAAGCTGTGCTTGGCGACAACGGGACAGGCTACAAAAAAAAAAAAAAAAAAAAAAAAACGGACTGTCCCGTTTAAAACGGGACGTATGGCCATATTGAACTGGAGAGGTTACTCTCGGTCACCATTCTAGACAGTACACCATTTTGACGTTTCTTGATTTCGATGGTTAAAAAAAATTACCTACAGAGTTGTAAGAAGTTGTAGAATAATTTATCATGAAAAATGAACTTGTACAATTATATTTTTACGTTTCGAAGCATTAAAATGTGCCTTTGTATTGTTTAGGAACGGATTTGGAAACCCTCCGCGCTTTTGCACCTTCGCCGGGCGGAGTTATTTTCATCAAAATAGGGGGAGAGTGCAGAATGGGAGGGTGATGTTTACATTTTACTGTGTGAGCGTGATATAGCAAAGAACTCCGGAAATGCGCTAGACACTTAATATATGCTTGTTCATACCGTTACCGGTCAAAGTAACCAGGCCGTTTTGAGATAAAAACTTTATTTCTCCTGATTGGATGTAAAAATATTGATTTTAGTAAGGAAATATTCAACAAAATAATTTTCGGGCAATAATTCAACAAAAATTTGTTTTGTCCATTTCTGTAATATAAAGTTATCGTCTTCACAGACAGATAAAAATCGTTACGCGTCCTTTGCCGTTATTGACGAAGTCAAGACAGACGTATCGAGCCTAAAACATTTATCATGCTACGATGATTCGGACTTTAGAGGTTCGAATTTTAGTTTTCACAGACAGATATATATGTGGAATCTGGATGCAAATCGTGTTTTCTGATCAAACAACCTTTTTAAGGCAATAACTTTTTCTTCCAGTCAAACTGGCTTGACATGATAAATAACGGTAGACTACACGCCTTTATCAGAATAAACAAAAGAAAATTTGATAATGAAAAATTAATTGCATATGTGTAATGTAAAAAGGCTTTAAGTCAAGTTTGAAAAAGCGATAACATTATATGAGAATTTTTTAATCAAAAGTCAACAACCGATCATTTTGACTGGTCCATACATTTGATGAACTTTGTTTGAATTACTGCTTCGTCCAAGAAACAAGATGAAATTTAATTTCATTATTCATTTGTAGATAAATAAATCGGCGGTGTGTTCTCCGCTTAATTTTGTCTTTATTCTTACACAATAGAACACCTTTTGTGTTCAGTTTCGTAGAACGAATTCTATTATTATTCTGAATACTGTTCAGCAACGGATTCCGAGACTACCACTTCTGGAATTGCGATTTTACGCTGGAAAGGGGTGTCAGGCAATAAGTCATTTGAGCGCATTTCCGGAGTTCTTTGTTAGATCACGCTCAGTTAAATGTAAACATCACCTTCCATTCTTTACTTTCCCTCTATTTTGTTGAAAATAATTCCGCCAGGCGCATGCGCAAAAGTGCGGAGGGTTTCCGAATACATTGCTAAACAATACCTCTTCTTATTGGATCCTAAATTTGATACAGAACAACAATTTTCTTTCCAACACCAAATTCCAAATTTCACTTATTTAAGTTCTTGCATTTTTTAGTTATCGCATTCACGTACGATCGATAAATCGACAGGCAGTCAAACTGTTGACTGATTTGTTTCAAATTTTTATACAGATCTCTAATTTTGTTTTAAAAGCCATATGCCAAATTTAATTCCGACTGACAAGTCGTGAATCGAATTTATATTTTTCGACACTATTTTCAGTCAAAGGGGTTACAAAAGTTGAACACAAAATTCAAAAATTCAGTCTATATAGATACTGTTCGTTTCAGAAAACAGACTATTGTTTAGCAACGGATTCGGAAACCATCCGCGCTTTTGCGCATGTGCCGGGAAGAGTTATTTTCATCAAAATAGGGAGAAAGTGAAGAATGGAAGGGTGATGTTTACATTTTACTGAGCGTGATCTAACAAAGAACTCCCTAAATGCGCTCCTATGACTCTTTGCCTGACACCCTTTTCCGGTGTAAAATCATCCGAAAGTGGTAGTCTCGGAATCCGTTTCTGAACATTGGCACTTTTGGACGATTTTACAACGGAAAGGGGTGACGGGCAGTGAGTAAGACGAGCTCTTTTCCGGAGTTTTTTGTTAGGTCATGACCTTCGTCCGATTATTCCTATTTTTTTAGTTGCACTTTTTAAGTTAGTCTTTTCAAAGATACAACTTTTATATCTGAAATTTTTCCTTCAATTTTTATTAATTTCTCAAAATTTAATAAATAATTTATTACTGATCGTTTCAATATACCGAGACTAGCACTTTTGGACGATTTTACTCCTGAAAGGGGTGACAGGCAGTGAGTAAGATAGCGCATTTCCGAAGTTCTTTGTTAGGTCAAGCTAAGTAAAATGTAAACATCTCCTCCTCCATTCTTCTCTTCACTCCTATTTTGGTGAAATCAACTCCGCCTGGCGCATGCGCAAAATAGCGGATGGTTTCTGTATCTGAGAATGATTAGTATAATTATTATACATAATGTCAAAATATAACAAATGTTCTCTATGGTACTTACTGTAAATAAAAAATAAATTGAAATTGCTTTTTATTTTGAAATTTGAAGCTAATTTTTTTGTGGTTGTGAGGATGGTCGTAAATCGAGAAAGAAGGTGTACAATACTTTCTCTTAGTATACTTTACCAAGAAAGTTAAACAAAACTGCTGGTTTCATGGCTATCGCGGTTTGAATCTGTAATTGAATAACATTTTCAAATGTCCTTCATTTACATTCAGAGTAGATGCTTTGTTATGCACGCAATTTATAATCAAGGAAAATAAACTTAACTCGCAGTTTCCAATGTCGTAAGCTAAAAGTGAATGGAAAGGTTTATAAAATGTGAAAGGAAAGTTTTGGCCGAAAGTCAACAACTCAAAACTGCTTCTGACATTAAACGGAATGTGTTTTTTTGACTAGACAATGAAACTCCTATTCAGAGATTGCAATTTCTTTTACCATTTTAAATGAATGTCCTTATCAAAATTCTGAGGCAATCAACTATCGATTATTCTGCGAGCTAATCGATATGTTTGTCTCCGGAATGTGAGCCCCTATTTGACCTATACCGAGAATGTATCAATCTGACTGTCGTAATTTCGAACAAAGGGAGACAGCTAACCAATGCAGGGAATGGAAATAACTGTTTAATTTCAGGATGGCGACAGAACCGGGAAATCAGAGAATAGTCAGGGAATTTTATCGATCTGCAAAATTCAGGGAAATTCGTAAAAGTATCTAAAAATCAGGGAAAATTAATGGTTACTTGATTTATCCATAAATTAGTATTTTATTTCTAGCATTATTTGTAATAATAAATGGAATTTTTTTTAAAAACTCATGTTCATTTATAAAAGCATAAGTTTTTGATTAGAGCAATTAATTTCTTAAGATTTGTTAAAGAATAAAGATTTGAGGTAATATTTTGGCAGTTTCTCTTGTTTAAATCTTTGCTAAAATATATATTATTAGGTACGCTGAATTACACTATTTTTATATTTATTCTGCAATATGTTATTCTGGTACCCATGCAAAGAACACCAATTATTGAACTGTTTTAAAGTTTTGAGCAAAGATCATAATAACCTTTACTGTTAACATAATTTAACTTGTGTTGCAAAGAATAGTTTTAATGTTTCTTAGAATTCTTATGCAGTTTTTTTTTTAAAGCAAAGTATTTTGTTAAAATTTCCAGTATTTTTTGCATACAAGAAATGTAACATACCGTTTCAATAGATTTTTTTAGGATGTTCATTCCATTTTTTTTAAATTAAATTTCATAAAAAAAATTTTCATATTAAATAACTGGTAAGTGTTTTTAATAATGTACAGTAGTCTCCCTACAGCGAATTTCTCCCTATAACGAAGATTTTTAATCGGAATGTTAAATAACATTCAAAATATTCTCCATATAACAAAATGGTTGTGTCCTTTTAACGAATTTTTTCAGACATTTATCTTTTCGATTTTTGTCATTTTTGAGGGAAGTTGCTAATTTCTGTGCAAAGAAATCGCTCACGCGTGCAACCACTCGTATTGTTCATTCCAGCGATAACGTCTTCCTACAAAAACGCTAGCTTAGGAGACAAATGTTTCGGAGGAAAGAAAAGCAAACAAAGATTCCCAGCTTTGTTATGTGCCAACTTGACGGGCGAGGAAAAGCTAAAGATGCTTGTTATTGGCAAAAGTAAATCTCCAAAGTGCTTCAAAGGAATAAAATCTTGAGAATTAAATACGAATTTAACAAAAAATCGTCGATGACGTCTAAAATTTTTGACAGATGTTTGAAAGCTTTGGACAAGCAAATGGGACAACAACACCGTAAAATCGCTTTATTATCCAATTCATTCAAAAGATTGTGGAGAAAAGCTAAAAAATGTTAGTGTCATTTTCTTTCCTCCTAACTGCACAAAGATTTGCAGCCACTGGATCTCGGAATAATTAAAAATTGAAAAGTGCACTATAGGAAAAGAATCTTGAAAGAAATGATCAGTGCAATTGAAAAAAATGAAACCGTTCAAGAAAACATCGATCTTCGAAAAGCCATTGCACAACTTTATTTATTTAAGTTTGGAAATTTGATGCAACTGCTAAAACAATCCGTAATTGTTCAAAAGAGGAGGCTTTAGTAATCAGACAGATGGCAGTGATTCCGACGATGAAGATGCGATCTTGGCCGACTTGAAAGAAAAATGGAAACGAATGGAAGAATAACAGATGATGCAACTCTCTCCGACTTTTAGAAATGGACGCAGAACTGTTAACTGCTTCATATCCTACAGATGAAGAGATTTTGAAAAGTTTAATGGGCAACAATAAAGGCCAGGAAAATGACAGTTATTCCCAAAATGAAGACGTGATACAGCCAAAACCATATTGGACTGAAATGCTACAATCATTCGAAACCATTAAAAGAGGTTTCCAAATGGAAGAAAATGTGCCCGACTCTATTATTAGCTCACTCATAAAATGTGAAAATTTAACAACACGAAATGCAAAGCAATGTAAAGTAAAGGAATTTTTCAAGTAAAATAAACGTAAATACATACTAGTACATATTATTTAGGGTGTCCCAAGATACAAGGGGATTTTTTTTTTTTTTTTGCAAAATCGAATACGCATACCCTCTATTTTTTTTTTCTATTTCACCTCAGTAACATAAATAAAGTATAATTGCAATAAGATAACGGTAACCCGTGCCGACTTTAGATCAAACTTGAACGTGAAATCTTGTACGAGGAATAAATACTATGGAAAGATTGTGAAATGTATGTTTCTTGTAAGACACTAATTTATTCAAAGCAGATATTTATTACCATATT
Organism: Araneus ventricosus; assembly: GCA_013235015.1. Lineage (NCBI taxonomy): Eukaryota > Metazoa > Arthropoda > Arachnida > Araneae > Araneidae > Araneus > Araneus ventricosus. The sequence continues at coordinate 7,317 of BGPR01031824.1, read as the reverse complement.
ACACAGTAAAAGAAGCATTACTGTAGATATTTTCGTTTCCATGTTTGTTTTTTTCAGTCAGGATAGATCTTCATGTGTTCTTGTATGCAACGTAACAAAAATAGTTTTTGTTCCTCCCCAACCGTTATTAAGCCATAAAAGTCCTGCATCATTTTTCCGCTCTTTCAGCTGTATCGCTCACTGCTCTAAGCATTGAGACCGTCTTTCTAGCGTCTAGAAACGAAGCGTTATTCGCCCAGGAAAATGGACTCTCGTTGAGAAAACTATCATCAATTTTGAGTCTAGAAAACAATGACTGGCTTTTGACTGAGATGAAATCAATGATACTTTTCTCTGTAAAAAAATAAAATAACAGGTAACAATTGCGTGATATAAATAAATAACTAAATAAACAGCTACAAAATCAATGTATCAAACTCGCCATACAATGAACCACAAAGTTCTTCCTTCGATGTAATGTATCTTTTCCCATGGGTCAAGAAATTTTCTCTATGTAAATTTGATACCATTTTTAATTTTTTCTTCGTCCACATCATCATCATCAAAAAGTGCTAAGACTGCTGTGCTCTGACTTTCGTCAGTCAAATACCATAAATGCTGCCTAAATTTCTCTAAAGCATCTTTCTAGATACTTTCATTCACATTTTCATAAGCTTTCAAAGATTTCAAAAAGCACAAATCTTTGTAGGGTGCTTTAACTGCCAAAATGAATTGAAGCCATGGTGTAACGTAGAATGTCACTATAAACAAGCAGACATCTAACAGTTGCTCTCTTATCTTGGTGTTTAGTTTCAGCCGAGAACTAAATAACGATAGTTTTAGGGAGTCAATCGCTTGGGCCATCCATCCATCTAGCTTGGTGCATGGCACCCGGAGGTCTGATTTTAATTTTTTTTTTCTGCAACTCCACCTTAAAAATACGATAGAAAGTTCGATCAACTCTCGATAGTCATCTCTGACCATAACATTTTTAAGTTCAGCGCGGTAAAAGTGAAACAAATTTTCAAGTTCGGGTACGGTTCGGAACAATTCCACTGTTTCTCTATAGCACTGTATTTTAGTGAGCTCTGTTTTTCCAATTATCTTTGAGCTTTTTAAAGAGTGGAATATCGGGGCTTGTTGTCACTTGTTTATTTTTCACGTCGAATACGGCCTTTAATACCAGTTCATGATGACGGCAAGCGAAAAAAAGCATTTCCCTGTAAAATGTTTGCTCGAGGAGCGCACAAGCACCACTAAAACGACCTGTATTCGAAGCCGCAGTATCACAACTGAGAATTTGGACTTTGTCTTCGAGATTCCAATCTAAGATCGCCTTCCAAAAGCCTGCGCTTGTTCTTTGCCTGTAGAATTATCCAGTCTCGGCACAGCAATGAGTTGCTCTTTACGTCCATATGAAGTAACTATAGGCAAACGTTCTTCTTTCGATTTTCGTGCACTCAAAGCAGGCAACAGTTTGCCATCCGAATGTAAGGTCACTACATCATGTACCTTGTTTTGGAAATCAATTTTTATATTTTCTGCGCGTTCCTTCCGTTTTTCTGTTCGGATTCTTTGAATTGAAGACTTGCTTACAAGAAATTCGTCAAAGTTATAACCAAGTGCATCAATAGTAGCTTCAAGAATAAACATAAAATCTCGCATACTTAACTGACACTTGTCTAATGCAACAACTAACTTTGGGGTAATAAAATCTTTCCTCATTACTGATTTACTTGTCCCAGGTTCTGAGCTTTCGATCAGTGTTGGGAAATCTTCTGAATCCATATTTTTACTAGAATATGAAGAGGAATCTTCTTGCAATGGTCCGTAAGACGTCGAGGATGTTGAAGCGGAAACATATTTGATTCGCCGATTTTCTTCTCTGACATCTCGAAGTCGTGCCCTTTCCTCTTTGTCGGTCAGTTTTTTATCCACTCCACCCAAATGACCGGGTCGGCCAGGCTCTCTTTGGCGCTGCAAGGACATCCTATCTTCCTCTATTTTCATTAGCTGAAGTGCATAAGCGTGTGCAATGTCGAAAAAATTGTCTAAATCACTTACAAATTCTTGTTGTCGCCTCTTTAATACGTCTTGTAATTTCTTTGCATTTTTTGTAAGTCTCTCCAGACTTGATGCACATTAACAAGTTTCTTCATACAATTTGGCAACGATTTGGTAGGCATGCGTGCCTTTTATCAAAAGATAATACATTCGCGAATAGCAAGATTTGCACATTCATTAAAAGTTAAATTCACTTCTCGAATATTGTTAAACATAACTGCGAGAACTTGTCCATTAGAGGGAAATTTTGAACCCGTTATTTGATGTTTTATGTCCCCTATTAAAAATATTACTTTTTTAGAACTATGCAATTCCACTGCTATGTTCTGTTCACTGATTAAAAATTATACAAACACCTACTACCACCTACCACAACACTTTACCATTTGCAGCTTTGCAACAGACACGTGCCAGGCTGATACATGCCAGCGTTCGCTGTCTTAAGTACACAAGTATTGATTGACATGTTTAGATGCAAGTCGGCACGGGTTGCTGTGGTTCAAATTACATAACTTTATTTATAATTGTTTTGACATAAATGGAAAAAAATAAGAGGGTATGCGAAAAAAACGACTTTCATTTTTTGGGACACCCTTTATATATATATATATATATATATATATATCTCTTGATTAAAGGTGAAATGTCGAACATCTGAGTCAAGGAAAAGACGTTAGTTGAGTCATTCTTCTTTTATTCAGTCGTAGACAATAGTAGGTTACTTTTCAATAGTTAAAATAATCATATTATACGAGTATCCATGACCAGACTAGAAAAAGGTAACGCGCGACGTTGTTATTCGTTTACATGTTGGAGTAGAAATAGGGCAGATAAGAGATGCCCAGAAACTTTAAGTACCCAGAGAAGGAAATTTCCCCGGAAAAGACATGACTCGAAAAGAAAGTAGTAGTGCGCTTATTACGATGAAAGTAGAAGCAATTAAAATGAGGTGTCGTTAAAAGATTATTTAAGAAAGTTAAAAAATTAAAATATCACATCTCTAAAACTAGGAATTACTAAGAAACTGCTCTTTAAAAAAGCAATAGTGTCCACCAAAGCTAGCTAATTTTGTAACTAAATTTTTTTTGTCTACCCCCAGTGGCGTAACGACCAGAGGGTATAGATGCCCATGAAGTCAAAACATTGTGCCATTTTTAAAGTAAAATATGGTAAGGGAGTGTAGAAATAATACAATACTCCTGGAGCCATTATGCTTGTGAAGCCACTACTGACAACTGGGATTTTTTAAAAAATCATTTTTCGGTCGTTACTTACTCTCGCTAGGCCACTGGCCATGGCTACGAAACGTTAATGCATTTATATCACTTTATAAAATCAAATGTGATGAGGGGGCAAACAAAATACCGTGCCCCGGGCGTTGTTTACACAAATTAGATGATGTCGGGAGGGGGGCGGAAAAGTCATATGACCAGGGCGCCACTTACCTTCGCTACGCCACTGTCTCTATCCCCTATACTCTGGATACTTTTAGATGTCAGTAAATGTTTTGTCCCCTCACCTTTTTCACCCAATCGCCGACGCTGCACACGATCAGGCGCTTGGTTGCTCGAGGTCATACTTCAGGGTTAATTGTTATTCTGAATTCAACCAGTTGCGCCATTCCCACGACGCTTACACAATCTACAACTGTTCGTAGGAATTATACTGAAGTCTTCGTCAGACGACTGGCTGGCTTTTGATGTCCGAGCATTTACCGACATTTTACCGGAACGATCGAGCCACCCCAAAAACCTCGAGCAACAGCGATTCTTGGCGTTCCCACGACGGGAGATAAGGCTCATTTCAGATAACGAATGCCGAACCATTGACCATGAGATCGGGGCTTAAGGAGCAATGAACAGAACGCGCCATATTGTTTGGGAAAGTCTAGGCGATGTCGCTCTCGACGTTATCCTTTGTTTGTTAAACTGTTTTTTAATTGTTTTTCAGCACCTACTTCCACTCTAGCAAAAACATAGGTACGATGCGAATTGAATTATATATTAGTTTAATACCCTTTGCACATTTATGAAGTGTTTACCACGTTAGTTATTTCTTCGACTACAAAATTGTCGACTTTGCATTGAGAACACGCGGCCCTTTTTTTTTGCGTTCGCATGCAAATCGCGCCACAAAACTTTAGAACCACCTTCGCGACGCTTGAACCTCTGCGAATGAAAACCCCACGCCTCACAACCTCAAAACGTGAATGTAATACGAGTGACCAAATTGAAATTTCACGCGCATCCTTCAACTCGAGAAAAACCCACAGCCTTCTCAGTGACCTTATAACTGTCAATTCTGTTCTCCCCCCCCCCCCCTCTCCTTGTTCTAGTGCACGTGCACTTGTTTCTCCCTCGAACCTGCTCGAGCGCGAATATTTACTCCTCAAACGAAAGGTGAAATCTGCGAACGTCTGAAGAAGGAAAAAGAGGAGGGGTTGACCTCCTTTTTCGCATCGCTTTTTTCCGCGTGAAATTCGGAGGAAAGCGATGGAGGTTTTGCGAAACGACGAGGATTTCATTACTCGGCTGTTGATCTCCAATAATGATGCCATAGTCGAAGATGATTGAAGTTGATAATAGACAGAAAACTACGAACTGTGGGTGGCGTAATATCTATGGCGATAAGACGTCCCGGTTTCTGCCGATTATGAATCAAATGTCCCGGATTTTACTACGAAACAAATCTACACTTAAAAAATGCAATGTGTGTGTCTGCAATGTCCAGACGAATCTATCGCACTTACAGCCATGAAATTTGGCACAGAGATAGTCGTAATGGTGACTGAATGCACCTCGAAGCCGGAATTTTAAAATTTAATCTAGAAAATTTTTTATTTAATATTTTGTGTTTTGGGTGATTTTTCGCACTCATTTCTCAATAGCAAGACTTCGAATAATTGCACGAAAAAAATAGTTACACCATCGGAAAGAACAAACGATTCCCGTTCTAATGAAGTTTGTTTCGTGCGTGTAACGTAATTTACTGAATTTTGAGAATTTTTTGAAAAATGGTCACTTTTATGGTAATTTGTAAAGATTTCTTCAAATTATCGCATCTGACGTTCTATCATCTCTATAATTTCCATTTTTTTTTTTTTTCATCTTATAACTGGAATGTTTCTGTCGGATTTGAAACAAGAACGGTTAAAATATCTTATTTCGTTTTTTTTAAATTAATTTTTCCCTGATCAGATCAAACAGTTTTTCTTTTTTTGCCAGCGAGAGTTTCTCCGGACGAGTGACCTTCCTCCCAGCAGGTGACATCATATGCTTTCATTCCCAGCATGCATTTCTTCAATCCGATGTGTATCTTTTGTTTTGATTTTCTTTTCAAAACTTTTTCGTGTCATTGTGGACATTCTTTTTTCCAATTTTGTTGAAGTCGTGATTCCACGGGCAACGCCGTGCGTGTACTGCTAGTAGCTCATAATCGCCAGAGGCAGTGTTCTCCCTTAGTAGTCTTTCTGGTATACTTACGCAATTATGGAGCTATTGTGTTTAGCTTCGTCATATAGTGAAGCGCAAGAGTACCAAACTCCTTGCTCACAACGTGCAACTTGGTGGCCCAGCAGACTTAACAGTATGCAGCAATTTTTTTAATAAAAATCACTCAAAAATTAGCATGTGAAAATATTTCTGTATTGGAAGTTCTTATCGGTGCGAACAATTATCGAATATATATTAGAAACGAATCTCCAGAATTACTGACATTCACTTTGGACCAGTTTTGAAAGTAACTACTGTGGACAAGATATATCTCTCGAAATGGGAAAGATGGTGGCAGAGGAGAGATGCCAAATCTCAAGAAAACATTAACTTCACCGTTTTCCTTGTTCTTTTTATAGTGTTTCGGAAATAAACCTACTTTTCCATAAAGAAAACAAAAATCAAGGTGTTTTTTTGCGGCCCACATAAATTTTGACTTGTTTGTATGGCTCGTACTAGCATGCGAGTTTGACACCCTCGATGAAGAGGACCGAATGTGATTTTGGGCCTTTTTTCTCTCTACCGATCGAAGGCAAAATTTCGCAGATAACAGTCTTGGTGCTAAGAGCACTGTGTACTAAGTTTAATTTGCCTAACTTGAAGACGTACAAACTTTTCTAGGAACGCCCCTCCCCTCCCCTCCCCCAAAAGAGGCCTCGGTGGCCTAGTGGTAAGGTCTCGACCTCGGGGTCGGAGGGTCGCAGGTTCGTAACCCGATTCCACTGAAAATCCGCCGTGTATGGGGCCTGTTGCACGCTAAATCATACGTAATGGCCAAACGTCCTCCCGTTGGTGTGGCGCGGAAGTTTGGAGAGGGGGTGCCAGCTCAGGCGTCTTCCTCGTCATCTGAACGGGGTTCAAAATTACGAGATTCGTCCATTAATAGCCCTCGTGTTGCTTCAAAACGGGACGTTAACCTAACCTAACCCCGCCCCAAAAAAATGGCTAGACTAGTCTAGCTTGATCCGTTTTTCAGAGTTCACAGAGAGAGATAATTCCAAAATTATCATTATTATTATTAACTCGGGCAAGTTTAACCCATTCGCTACGGGGCGGTTCGCTTCGCTGTAGCGCTGCTACTAAGCCGGACCCGGCGCCAAAAGTGTAAACATTGCGCTTGGACAGTGTTTGGCGTTTGGGTTTACAACGCTACATTGACACACTCTTGGAAGAAAATGGACTTTTCTTTAAATCAATATATTCATAAATTCTACATAAACAATAATTATTACAATTAAAACATAATCAATATATGTGGGATTTAAGTAATTTTTATATATATTTTTATAGTAGCCGCCTTCGGCGACCAGCTTGTTCGCTGGAAATGTAATTTCAATTGAATTCCTTATGCATAATGTGTGGGGGGTGGCGCTGTAAATACAAAATGGTATTGTATTTAATTTAATGTCGGATATGACCAGGAACGAATATGAAAGTTTTGCTCCTGGTGCCATTTATCCTTCTTACGCCACTGGCTACCTGCATTGTTGAGGGGTTTCCACATTCCATTGTCGTGGGGGGGAGTCGCCTACATTCAAAAATGTAGACTACTAATCCTTCAGCAATCATCTGGCACGGCATTCTTCTGCACAAGTTCCCGACCTGTGGTACGCGTACTCCCAGGACCTATTGAGGAGTACGCGAAAATAACGTTGTTAAACCCTATTGGAAAAAATTAAAAATACCGGTATCAAAATGATACCGGAACCAGTAAAAACATACTGGAAATTTTGAAGCCGGTATGAAACCATACTGGAAATTTTGAAACCGGTATGAAACCATA